>JABFPJ010001741.1:0-23378 GCA_022817425.1 Gryon sp. ZL-2020 | reverse complement strand
GAATTGAGAAAGCGTGAAGGAACCGCGCGAACTGCGCTGGTGCCTTTTGGTTTGGCCGGCCCTGCGAGCCCTAAGGGCCCCAGACGGAACGCTTTTAAAATTTATTGACAATCATAAATTTCGAAAATAAAACCTTATATACCACCACGCGCGCGGGCTGCAGTGACCGTAGTCATCCAGACTCCGGGCCCCAGTTTGCTCCGCTTCGCGGTTCGAGAGACTCTCTTTTCTCGTTGGCCGCGCGGTACTTTTTTCTTCTCTTATTCCACTTGCGAAGCCCCGGCTTTTTCAGCTTTTTTCTCCCTCCTCGGCGCTGCGCGTTGCTTTCATTTGCTCCTTTTTTGCGCAGAAATTCGAAACAAAAGAATTCGTTTCAAATTTGCCCCCTACAACCTCTTCCTCATATACTGACGAGAACTCGCGCATTTCTATCCGGCAGCTTCACCCGGGTATACTTTTTTTTGCATTTGTTATTAAAGGTATTGTTTCAGGAGCGAAATTTGGACGAAACCGATTGCAGATAATTAGATTTTATTCTTGTGTCAAATCGTAATATTACAACTGAGGAAAATGTTTTGTTAAAATGTGTTATGCTTTTTATGTTAACTGAGGATATACTTGTATATCTTAAATTTATCGCTATGTTTTTTTAGCATTTTTCATTGTTATTTTTGTTATAAAATAATTGAACTACTTTTTTATTCGTTAGTTAAACACAACAAATAGTTCTTCTTTTTAACACATAACTTTTAACTTGTTTTTAAACGCAAGGTTATGTTTTTTACTTCTGTATTTTTAGTAAAAAGCCTTAATATTTCATTACTTGGTAACTTATTCATTTATAAGTAATTCATTATACATACAGAGTACACAAATGTATAATCGCAAACACTTACATAAATAAGTGCATACAATAAGTAAGTAGTTCTTGGTTCTTATATACTACTCGCGAACATTAGCACCACTTTCGAGAAAGCGCCACGCCATCTAGTGGTCATTAGTTTGATCGCATTCAAAATAAAAGCTAGATTCAAATAAATATTATATAATCAATTTAATAAATTATATAATACGTTAATATTTTTAAATAATTTCGAGAAGCAGTGATTTTTAATTATAAAACAAATGTGATATATTTTTAAAATTTTACATTTTTTTATAAATATAAAATTTCAAACTATAATAAACTATATAATGTAAACTATAAGATAGTCAAGCTGTAAATTTCTTAAATTATCAAACAATATATTCTTAAGTCAATTCTTAAATATTTCAAGTATATCCCTAAAAATAATATATTATAAAATACAGTAAACTTGTCTATAATTATAACTATATATAATATAAGTATAGCTAATTTTTTTCATTCGTCATTAAAGGTATTGTTTTTCGGAGCGAAACCGATTGCAGATAATGAGATTTTATACTTTTGTCAAATCGTAATATTACCGATCTGCAGGTTTTGTTCGCCCCCCCTTTGCCAATTTCTACCTCCTGCAAACGGTCAATTAATACTTTAGTCCAAAAGCGCATTTGGAGAGAAAAAAAAGCATAGAGAAAGAGAGAATGGGAGAGGTTGAATATTGAGAGCGGATAATCGTTATGGCCGATTTTTGTTTTGTTTTGCTGATGGAATTAGGATTAATGTGGAAGGAAGTCGATGGAGTCTTTTTTCGAATCGGTCGAGTTATTAATGTGTCTGTATTATTCGGAAACTTGAGGCTAATGGTAGGGAATTAGATATTGTGCGATGCAATTTACAGTGCGATTCGCTCGCCTTCCTTTAGTTTATCTTCTTTTCAGTTGGTACAAATGATATGATGTGAAAAAATATTGTGACATGAAATAATAAGATTTTGTATTTGGGCTCTTCTTTTTTAATAGCTTATTAAATAAAACAAAAAAAATATTTTTTTGGATATTTCATTGAATAAAAGATACAAAAAATAACAAATTAATTTTAATACAGTTTAATTGTAAATGCAATTAATTGTAATTTATTTAATTTACATATTTCATTGTTTGAAATGTGAATTTTTCTTTTGAATAATGTTTTCAATGTACTGAAAAAATTATGTAATATTTATGTTGTAGGCTATACAGATCTATGGACTGGAGAAGCTGCATATGACATCGTCACCAGGTAAGGTAAGTACAAATAAATATTATACAATTTCGAGGTTAATGATCGATAATCTATTGATAAATAGAATAAGTTTATCCTATATGTAATTCATTTTTACTTGTGGGTATATAAATAAGAGATAAATCAGCTGTGAATTCAACACATCTACAGCTTGATTTATAAGATTGCTTTATACGACTTTTAATTAAATATTTCTAACAACAAAAATAGATTAAGTAATCTGACGCTACTTGATCTGATAAAGATTATATACTTATATGTAACTGGTTTTTTCTTAACCATTCTGACAATAATCGATGAAATTTACAGAAGAATAAACAATTTTTAGTTTTGAATTGTATAAATAAATGATAATTGTCAAAGTTAGAGATTACATACAGTAATTTTTCCGAAAATAAATGATTTTGATTTTTGTATAAACACAGTAAAAGGTAAGGAATTTATATTGAAGAATCAAGATAAATTGAAAGATGGCATTCAAAATAAAAAATATACATTCATCACCAATCAAAAACTATAAGATTCCTTACTATGTGACTCATAATTTGAAATTTCTAATCGCAAAATTTATCTTGAAATATGTATGATTAATAATTAAGATGAATTATCGAAATATTACAATTATTAATTTGAAATCTGATGAAAAAGAATTTGAAACACGACAAAAATGTTATATTTCGTAAAAGTAGGTTGTAAACAGATTTAAAGGAAAAAATAGGAAAAAATGATCGATTTCTTAATTTAAGTTAAAACAAATAATGTCTAATGAAACTGAAATTATTCAAAGTTAAATATTTGACGAACAAAATGGTTAATTGGTTTGTTTCTACGAACAAACGCAGTTATATTTAAACGGCCGAGTGGAAATATTTTCTTAGCTTGATGAAGTAACGATGAGTCTAATTGTGTATAAAATCAAACTGTTTATTAAACGAGCAAATCGTTGAGCATTTTGCGATGACGAAGACCCACGACTCTGTAACCGAAACACATAATCTTTTTATTGACAGAAAATATCGACTGACGCGTCCAGTTCGAATCATTATTTGTGACATATTTCACTGTATTGTTTACGCGTTCTTGATAGTTGAGTTGAAATTTTTAAACAAATCGCATTTCCTAAGCACAAGTCTGCTTATAAAACAGAGTTTAAAAAAGGACACACTGCCAACGGCATTGTTTTTTTGCCAACGCATATTATGTTAATTACTAGCAAGAAAAAGGGAATAGAAAGATTTTATGCTTACATGCGTCGTAATTGCAAATGAATTGTGGACCAATTTTAAGGACTAAATAAAAGTTCCATTTCTCGTAATTTAACATTTCAAAATTACTTTATATGGTAAAATTGGGTTTCGAAATTTAAATAATCGGTGGATAATTTTATGATACTTCATTATTCCCTTAATTCCAATTCAAATGACGAATACGAAATGCAAAATTGTAATAGTTCTTATATAAATCATAAATCAATTTTTTTCCAAATTAAAGCAACTGCAGTCTTTATATATTAAGTATATATAAAGGTTGATTATACCGTCAAAGAAATTAAGTTAGAAATGCCTTTAAGGAGTCGTGCGCGCTTGACGATTGATTGACTACGTTTTAAGCAACCGCGCGATAGATTGACTTCATAGTAAATCGATGCCAACTTTATTCAGTACGATGTTTTCGATACAAAAAGATGTGATGCATTTACCAGCTTTCCAGTGATTTATCACGTTCCGAGTACTGCCGCGGAGGAGACAATAAGCGCATTTAATCTTACACGTAATTTATGGAACGGCTAATTCTATTTATCACGTTGAATTCAAACTAAATCAAACCCCTGTCTCTCAAAATACAAACATTTCTACAATATATATAAGAAACTAGCATTTTTATCTTTTACGTAAAAGGTCATGGCATATTTCAGATTCAAATATATATTTGTTACATAATTGAGTCGAATAAACGTTTTATTAGATTTCTTAGTTGAAATAACAAAGCTTCTTTTGAAGAAATAAATGTCTCGTACGGAAAAAAATACATGTCAAAATGTATGTCAAAATATGTAAATTTTTGTCACTGAAATATATTTGAAAATATATATTAAATATATTTGTTTATATGTAAATATATTTTTGCATATATTTTGCTATATTTATTATATTTTTTTTAATATAATTTCTCTGTTTTTTATATAAAAAATATAAATTTTATATACAAATATATTATAAATATATATTAAATATTTATATATATAGATTCAAGTTATATTTTGTCTTTTTTTTCGTACTCAATTAATGTAAATATATTTTTAGCGTCAAAAATATATTTTCATAAATATTTGTAAAACATATTTTGATCCATTTGGGATTGTTCAAAATGAAATAAAAAAGACTGTTACTCTGAAAAGTACAAATGAAATGAAGTTTAAACTCATTGGTTCGAAAATTGCATATTGTGTTGTAAAAACGAGGGATTGCAAGAGCGCGAAGGGGTTGAGGGACACGAATTCATCATCCGTCCAAGGCATAGGAATTATAGCGGAGCGATTCATCACGAGCGCCCGCTGATCCGTCATGGTGATCCACGTGGTGCACTTCTTATTCTGCTCTTTCTCGCCTTTTCGTTTTCATTATAATAAGCTCACGTGCTTATAAACAAAATGAGAAAGAGCCGGCTTTTAACGGCAACAAAAAAATTGACCAATAAAAATGTAAATGTAATTACAAAACTCAAAGTGAAACTAAATGCCAATGAATGAGCGCATCGCGCATTTATTATCAATTTGATATTGATGAAGCGACTTTGATGCGAACGAACAAACAAAAATAGAAGCGCATTTTTTCAATTTACTCTCGGCTATCGTTTGTGGGAAATTTATCGGACCGACGTTAATAATATATTTCGTAATGCGGTGGTTCGTAATTTGTTGTGCCGGGACACGAAAAAATAAACCTCACTCCTCTCACTCAATCGCTCCTTCTTTCTTTCTCAGACTTTGACGAATTTAAATGATTAAAAGTAATTTAAAATGGTCGAATGAATCATGTAATTGAATGAACATGATTTTAACGAGTCGTAGAGTTAATACAGTTTGTGTGTCCCTTTTCTGTAATCTTCAACTATATTGTACGATGGTAACGGCCGATTAAAATAAAGCGACAGTGTGTCTCGGAGATGTATACACCAGGAAACGGAAATGATGTCATCGTACGGCCGAGACAGTCCGCATGTCTCGTCGCACGTATTTATTCTTTATTCGTTTACTGAAATCGTTTGTTTGCCTTTGCCCTCGACAAAGAGTTAATTTCTTAATCATGAGAATGTGACTCGATGATGATAGATTAACGATACGAATAGTTCGCCTTTTTATCCTTTCATCATTGCTGAATGTAATTGTATATATATCATATCTGATGCTTATATTTTGATTCATACAATTTAAACTAATACATTTATAAAAAATACAAAATTTACTATTACGTTTACAATTTTATTAGAGAAAACAAAATTGTAATTTAATTAAAAATTTTAGGTTTCTTACTCTAAAATAACAATAATGTATTAATCCTTACTAACATACAACATTAAAAATATGTTTGTTTCTTTTTGTAAAATGTACCAAAATGATTTCAAAGTTTGAGAAAATATATACTTTTATAGTTTGAGGGAAATTATAGTTTGCATTGCATATATCTGATTTGGAGAAAGCAAATTTTGTCAGAGTTATGACATCCTGTGACATCCCTATGACATCCTGTGACATCCCTATGATATCCTTATGACATTCCTATGATGTCATACAGGGATGTAGTAGGGATTTCGTAAGGATGTTATAAGGATGTCATAAGGATGTCGTAGGGATGTCGATATTAAATCATTATAAATATTAAATATCATATACAAAGAACATTCAAGATTCAGCGAGTTCATAAAATATATAATACTTTTTAAATTTCGTCAAACATAATTTACAATTAATCACGAAAGGGAACTATTCGACAAAGAAATAAGCGTTACAGAGTAATTATAAAAATGAGAGAGAGACAGAGAGGAACGTAAATATAATGTGGCCCGAGGTAGAGTATATATTCATACGTTCCCAGTAATAATAAACAAATCGAATGGTGCCCTCTAACGATGATCAGGTACGTGGAATCAGACCTTCGGCGACCCCCTCGTTTCCCCGTAGTCGCTCGTCTCGATTTGCGAAGTCTCTCGCGATTCGAGTAGCCGAGCGCGACTCGTTTCATCTCTCTCGTCTCGTTGCCACCAGCATCGGACACAACTCTTTACCGGAGCTCTGCGGACTTGTATAACGTTTCAAATTAACTAAGCTTCCATTCAGGGAACGTACGTGAGCTTCTGAGGCCCTAACAAAGATGCCTACGAATCGCGAGAGCGCGTTTTGTCGATCAAGCAACAAAAACCGTACGAGTCGTCGACCTCTTTCTTTTCCGATTAAGGTGAAGTGTCACTCTCTACATTCACTAAGTGACTATAATTAAATCAAGCAATTCTGCGCAAACTTTCAAAACATTTCAATGTTTTCGTACAACACTTATGATCTTTCAGTTTCAATAATCCTAATAAAAAGGATCATTAATTGTCCATATATTGTTTATATATTTAGAATATATTATTTTTAGCAAATCATATATTGTTTATATATTGACAATGACAATATTGGCGTTGTATTAGTATTTTACAATAGTAATCTATATATGGTCAATATATGGCTAATATATGATCAATATATAGTCAATATATGGTCCATATATGGTGAATGTGCATAGTCAATATATTGTCAATATATGATCAATATATGATTTCTTGAATAATGAACAAAAACGGTCGTTTTTTTGTACTTGGCCAGAGACACTGCCGTGTCTCTTGATGTTTATGTATGGACATATATAAATGATCCATATATGATGAAGGACCATATATGTTTTTTTTCCTAAGGATATTTTTCATTTATATATTATATTCTATATATAATGTGTAAACTCTTAATTTGGCATTTAAAAACCAAAAAAGAAGATACATTAAGATTGTGATTATTTCAGCTTTAAACTTTAGCTTTCAGTACAATGACATAAGGTAAGTTAGCTTAGTAAACAAATGAATTAGCATAAATCATTTCCTTGCTGATTAAAAGTTAATGAAACGTAATGTCTTTCTCTCTCTCAAATTTAACGACAGAAAAGATTGGCGCATTTCTTTCTCATACGGTAACAACAACGTCTCGCAGAAGAGACTAATTATCTCCTGCTCGTTGTTGTACAAGAATCCTGTAACCCGTGACACTTGTGAAATTCTAGCAACTATTATCATATCGGCACTTCGAATCTCCTCGCTTCGTGATCGCTTTAAATTTAAAAGCAACCAGAAAGTGGGCTTTTTTCTCTTCATTTTGTGACTTTTCATCGTCTCAAAGAGTTAACTTCTTGGAAAAACGCTTAATTAACTATCAACAGCATGAAATCGAGGAAAATAGAATAAGATTAGATTAAGATTGGGAGATGTTTATCCACGTAGATGCAGGTTTCCAAATTGATCGCATTTTTCGAAACGCTTTGAATGATCGTATCTGTTCTTTAATATCCAAATCTCAGGTCAAGTTTTTTTCTTTTCGATGAGGATTATTGGTGTTTTTGTTACCCAGAAAGTAAACCATATATCAGGCAACTAGGATAAAGTAAAAAATTGATTTTGTCATTTAAAATACCATTTATTGAGCACAATCATTTTAAAGTAATCTTTTCTTGAAAAACCACTTTAAGAACAATCGAATATGCCGATTTGACTAATAGCCCGTAATCATTTTTTACTGAAGCCGATGTTATTTTTTGCGCGCCACTTACGCATATTTTTTCACTTTATAAATACCTTCGAATAATTCAATGACATTATTATACATAAAAAGAGCACAACTTGAGTGAATATTTTTCTTAGTCTGTGAGAAAATAACTTGAATCTGTCACAGATTAAGCGTTTCGACTTTCAGAGAATTGATTAATGACGTTCAATTTTATTTAGACCTTCAGACGTAATAGTATTTAATATAATATAACATAAAGATACCGATCGTTTTGTTTAACATAAAATTGTTTTTCACTGGAAAACTGAGCTGCTGAAGTTCACGTGTGAAACATCTACAGATTTGTAGAAAGGATTACTACCAGTAGGCTTATTTATTTGTTCCAATCGGTTCGACCGATCGGTCGAAAACGAGCACTTTCGTTAATTAACACGGCAAACTCATTAAAAGCGATTTCAATTAATCCCGAAAACACGGAATCCGTAAAAAAGAAGTTGAACCTTTTTGTTCTTCTTCTTCTTTTTCTTCTCTCAACTTCTTATTTCCAGCCATCGAAATAGTCGGTGGTCTTTTTCCGGACCTTCCATCGGCTTTCAAATTGGCCGAGAAGAAGAATTTCCTTATGGCTATCGCTTTCGTAGCGACTTTCCTGTCGAGTTCGACGATCCGGCCTATCCTTTAATTGACCACGATTCGCTAGTGGGACACCCTTGTGTCGTTTAGCAACTGTGGCGCGCAATTTTTGAAATTTCAAATCCGTATTTGCGTTGCAGATGCGTTCAAGTTGCAGTGTCGCGATCGCCAAGTATAATGTTTTCTCTCAATTAAGCCTTAATTAAGTTAAAATTAACATCGTGAGTTCTCTCGGGCCCCCTCGCACGCTCACCCTTCGCCAAGACGCTCGCCTATACCTTTGGGTGGCCTGCGATCGCGTACAGTCGCTCGAAAAAATAGATAGACGCAAGGCCCTTTCTCGGCTTGACAAATAACCTTAAACACTTTGTCGTGATCCTCGACTGAGTCAAATTGTTTTCACTGGTGGTATTTTAGGTTAATCTTGGATCGATAGACAGATATAGATTCATTGTTTTGTTTTATTGAACCAACAATTATTTTATTAAACAATTTTTAAATTAAATTATATCTTACTGAATTAAACTTAATATTCAGTTAAATCTTTTCAAATGTTAAGATCTGTATTTCAAATTTGTTATTTGTATTCCAAATAAAACGTTTTTTGTATTAACGACATAATTTAAATAAAATGTATAAGAATGTATTATATAATTAGTCTCAAAAAATTTGTGAAATCATAATAATTTGTATTATTTTGTTAAGTAACATAAATTTTACATAAATAATAATTATCACTTAATTACAATATTTGTTTCTCAAATTTAATTTGTAGGTTAAAATTTCACCATAGTATAGTTTTATCTTTTTTTTATTATCAATGAAAAGTTGTACCGGTAGTTCTGATAAGGTAATAAAATTATTTCAAAATGTTAATGCAAAAAAAATATTTTGGATACAAAGTTAACACATCAAAATCGATAGATGAATACCAATTTATCTATCGTCTTCCTATTAAACAATCAAATCTGTTTAACTTTCAAAAAGCATCAAAAGTCTGAAACTAATTAAATTCGACCGAAACACAAATTCGCGATTATTCCGATACCTTTGCTCTTACTTATTAATACTTTTACGATACAATCTGCAGCAATTTCAGTTTACACTTTGTATCTGAAGGAAAACGTGTTTTTTTTTGTAACAAATGATTAAACGAACGACTTGTTATATATATATTATAGTGAGTTATAGGTGGTCCATAAAAATGTCTAATCTTGCGCTTGCACGTAGATAAGGCCAATTAATATAAATGTAATCGCGTATCATCATCCGGCGAGATATAATTAGATATCCGAATAATCAGCGACGGTAGTATGAGTAACTACTGAATATCCAAGTCGTGAGTAAAAATGAGCACGAAGGTGGCCATTATCGGTGGGCATCCGTCTGGTATTATTCTCAAGGCCTATTATGTTTATCTTCGTTCTGGCGTGGACCACCTATTTATCGGCACCTGACTTTTGCGCGGGGATGTACAGATGGGTCGGTTGCCTAGCATCATCGTGGAGGTGTCCTTCCACCACGTGGGGTATGGGTTTTTATACTGGGAATCGAAAGCCTTCAGATAAACCAGCCTTCATTAGGGCGAGGATGATCAGACAACGCGATGCCTAACGTCGTAGCAGCTACTTGGCTTTACAGTAGCTGGCTACACTCGCAGGAGAGGAATCACTTGTTCTCCGGCTTCCGATGTTGTGTACAGAAAAGAAGTACAACTCCTGCCACCACGACAATCACGAGATTGACTATCCGTGCGGGTGCGACAGAGATGGGCACCGAGAGCAGTTTGGTGTGGGTAATTCGTAACCGATGGTTAGGGCCCTTGTCGCTGAAGGATTATGCTAAAGGGACCTACACGAGCTATAGCGACTGAATTAGAAAGAGACAAACTTTGTCTTTTTTGTCATTTTTTCATGGATATTTTATATGTATTTTGTACACGAAAAAAAAGGTTTTAGAAAAAAGTACTATACAATCTAGGAATCAAGATGTATCGTGGCATATATTCAAAAAATTCTTATCTCTTGTAATTCAATATATTGTTATTATATTGCCACTATATTTCCGCTGTATACATATATTGACTATATAGTACCTTAATAATAGCTATATATTGGCCATATATTAGCCTTATTAATATATAGCCTAGTTTTGAATTACTAGAATTGAACAAATTTTTTTACTAATTTATAAGAAATGTTAAATTTTAAAGTAAATTTTACTATAAATATAGTAATTTTCTTCAAGACTTTCTCAATTTATAATAATTAAGAATACAGTGGAAACATAGAAAGAATATATAGGCAATATAGTAACTATATATGTTTTGAATTATTAGGAACATCAATATAATATAAATCGCTAAAGTATTTTTCAAGTAATGTTTACTATATTTATAGTAAAATTTACTTGAAAAAATAACAATTTTTGATATACAAATTTTCTCAATATGTGACCCGATACGTTTTAATTCCCAAATGGTATAATATTTTTTCCTATAATTCTATAAATAAATTAATTAAAAATAAATATATGTTGATAAGTCGTTTTTTTGAAAGTATGAGATGAATTTATTTCTATGCATAAAATTATTTCTTATATTTATATGCATAATAAGTTCATAATAATGCGTTGCATAAGCTGTATGATACGAATAGAAGAGAATATTAAGAGTCATTTTCCTTTGGATAATGATGAATAAGGAATTGTTAATTATAGTAATCGAAGATCTTTGGTTTGGATTTTTAGAAAGTATGGTCGTTTGTTTGTTCACGAAATGCATTGAAATTCTCAAAGACGTGGGACGTTTGGGCGTTTGAGGGGACAAAAGTAATTAAGTACAATTTTTTGTGTTTGTTGGAAATATCTTGAAATCGAACAATTTGGTAATACTTTATTGAAATTGGTATGATTTTTCCAAGTCAACAAGTATGACGAGCGCTTTTTTATAGTAAAGAAATATATGAATTGAAAAAAAAACTTTATAAATTATACATTTCTAACGATGATTATTTGTATTTCATATTAAGGATCAAATATTCATGTAGTTTCTTTAAATTAGGTCGATAGAATCATGAAAAAAATGTTGTCTGTTTATGAAGAAACATGAACTCATTTATCAGTTTCTATACCAACACAAAGTAAAGTACAGAAATGTTGAATTTCAATAATAAGTTGTTCCATTTAAGAAATCTATTAAACATTTGGAACAACAATTTATCATCATTATCCTGATATTGTACTCAGATATTAAATTATAAAATTCGGCCAACACATTGTTTCTACACGGAAAAACGCGTTTCATGGAGCCAGATAATAATCAGCAGTTAACTCATTCGTCTCATTGTTCTTATCAAGTCTAATTGAACTGTTATAAAAATGCGTGTATTATTACGAGTTTGTTCGACATAAATTGCTATAAAATCAATTCTATTATTATTCGTCTGTAAAACGGATGTAATGTTGCAATTTTTGATCGATGCATAATCACAGCAAAACAATCAAATTATGATAATTGTATAAAGCGTATTAAAAAAATGATTGCAGATTATGTTATTATAATAATTCATTTGAATTTATAATAATACATATAATAAATAAATAATAATATATTTTTTTAATTTATATTTTATAAGACATTTTTTTGAAATATATTTGCATACATTTTTCTTGGCTTTGAATCATTTTCCATATTAACAATTAAAATTTTAATATAAAAATTGTTCGTCTGTAAAATCAATGAATCATTTACTAATAAAATTTGAGTCTTCTTGGCGAACGTTTGATTTCCAAAACGATTACCCTAAACGATGTACATAAAAAAGGACGTCGCGCAAAGTCAATTTCCTTCAACGATATAATACTGCACCCTGGATTTTTGCGCGCACATTTGTGGAACAGCGAGAAATAGTCTCTCAATTTTTGTCGATTCGCAGCGTAATTCTATTGTTTTCATGGACTATTAAATTCGCGATAATGAGGCGCTTCCGGTTAATGAGATCGCCACAACCGGGAGAACTCATCGAATGCAGGAAAGGGCGCGCCAAACACATAATTCGGGTTTTAAAGATTAAGGCGAGGCTTTATCGCCTTCGTCAAATGTCTTTGTCTTGCGATTGTTCTTCTCCCTCATACTCTCATTTCTACTTTGACTTCATTGTACCGTGACATGAGACAATCCTGTTTCCTTTCTCACGATGAGATTTTCCGCGCTCTTTGAACTTATTCAGTGCGAGCGCGCCTCGATTAACAGTTCTGTTGATTTCACTAAACGATTTTGCGCCAATTGCTTTTGTGCATGCTTCCATTGGCTCCATAATATTTGCCTTCTTTAAGGAGACAACTTTTCTGACGAACAACATTATGTGGATCGAAGTCATTTTCATAGTCGGCATGATATGCAAAATGTCGTAGAGGTTAATCATGATTCGTAATAGGTTTTGTTCTTCAACGGATGAAAATATATTTCGAAATATATGCAAAAAATATGTTAATATCTGCACATATATGTTTGGGACAAAGTTATATATTTATTATATATTTAAAATATATTTATTATATATTTAAAATATATTTCTGAAATATATTTGTAAAAATATAAAAGAAAATATATATTTTTGCAAATTTTGTGCAAAAAAGTATGTGAATATGTGTACATATTCACGTATATAAGTAAATAAATTTGTGTAATATTTCTGCAAAATTATTTCAATTTTCAAATATATTTCAGTGGCAAAAAGTTTTTAACATCATTTATTATTTATCATTTATCAAAAAGCATTTTAACATCCTTTTTTCTATATATTTTTCCATACGGGTTTCATTGCCGTTTTTGTTGTTGATTTGTGTTATTATAAAAGTAAAGATATTTTATAAATTATTGTAATAAAATAATGTTTTTCTCAATTTAATAAAATATGTATATATATGTGTGAATAAAATTCGATTAAATATCAAAATTAGAAAATTACTTTTCAAAATAAAACGGGACCCGGGTCTAACTTTGGCACAGTAGTTGGCGTTTTTCAATTGACTCCCTAACATTTTTCCATAGCGGATCTAAATCGGTCGGAGTCGCGAACTAATTCTGGGGGAGAGGATTTCTCGTTCTCAGTGGTCAATTTAATTCACAACAATCGACGCAAGCGTCAAATCAAAAACATATCAGAATATACATCACGTTAGGCCTTGAAATAACGTCGAAAATAAATTTAATTTTAATATATATATAAATAAATAAAATATGCAATTTTCTCACATTATATAAAAAGTCAATTTACTGCAAATTTTATTTAATGAAAATCACACATTTAAGTAATTTATTTAATTTAATATTTATAAGTAAAATTGTATATGTAAATTTCTTTTGTAATAATGTTTAATTGCTGAAGTAAAATGTGGTAAACTTGGACAATCTAAGAAGTTTTTTATAATGTATTAATACAACGAAACTAGTCCTGTGGGTCTGAATAAATTGACCTGCGTAGGTCAATCTGATAACAAAAGGGCTCTGGTCAAACTTAATGTGGTTGTTTGATTATGACGCACGATTAGAACAACTGTGGTGCAATGTACTTTAACCCCCTAAATGAGCTTTAGCAAATTCATTTAAACCCATTGTTAAATAGAAGTCGCATTTATCTTCAATAAACTGCAACACAATATTCAAAAGCTTTCAATTTAATTATTCTTATTATTTCTATAAAATTATAAAAAGTTATTATCAACTTTATTTCATTCGAAATATAGTTATAAAACATCTTCGCGTTAATTAGAATTAACGACATTCATTTTACGTTTACCATTTGAGTGTAACTTTTTGCGACTGTGAAATTGCAACTAAGAAACCAACCATCGGGATTTCTGCGATTGTTTTATTTCATGCAACGGGCTTTCAAATGCACCTGCATCTTTAGGTAGTAATTGAAACAACATACTATACCTGCAACTTTTGTCAGCTGGTTCTCTTCATAAAGTACAGTAAATGATACGTTGCACTAATTTTCAAATTATAAGGTTAAATTTTGAAATGTTTTGCCTGTAATTTCAAGTTCAATATCTATGAATTTGAATCGTTTCATGATGATGCAGGTAAACTTAATTAATATTGCAGCTAAAATATATAGTTTGCAATCCACAATTTCCGTAAATTAATGTATTTTGCAAAATTAAAAAAGAAATCATAATTGATTAACGTATAATAATGCAGTTTATAATGAAGGAAGAAGAAACGTATACATGTCATTTATAGGTTGTGCTTGATTTTCCAAATTGATAGAGTGTTATTAATTTTTCGTATCATTAAGGCAGATATGTTAGTCGTAGTTAGTAATGTTGTTGCTAGTTAGATATGTGAAGGAAAAAGGAGACAAAAACGTGATACTAAATCGAACTTTCACCGTTCATTAAGCAAAATATCTATTTCAATTAAGTAGTTTCTAACTTCAAGTTGTGTGTATGCAAGGCGATCTTGAAAAAGCTATTAACTTTGTTTCGAAATAAAATGACGATGAAAAGCTAGCATTTATTATATGAGTACTTTATAGAAAAAGAAATAGACAATCGACATTCCGCATACTTTTTATCGTTGAAAAAATAGTACGTTTAATCGAACTGCAAACTAAAGTTGAATTGTAAAGGACAATAGTACATAAACATTGAAGCATAAATATATAAGTGAAAGCTGAGCACAAATTGTTTTTGTCTTTTTGCACTTTTATTATTTATATACTATCGTCATCTACAATACAAAATTAACATTGCCGATGAACTGGTTGATCTAATATAGTTGAAATATCTCTTTTAGGCGTACTTTTTAATGAAATACTTATATCTACTTCATTTTTTGGTAGAATCTTTTGTAAATTAAATAATAAGTTATAAATAGATCTTATAAAATGAATCATATATTGACTATATGATTAATTATATGGATGTTATATATGGACAATTTATTATTTTTAGCAAATTATACATTGTTCATATATTGTTAATATATTGACAATGTATGGCACTATATTTTGACCATATACGTTCCATATATGGACCATATATTGGCAGTGTATTAGCATTTCACAAAATTAATTTATATATAACCATACCAACCATATATATGGCCCATATATAATTGATATAAGGTCAATATATGGTCCATATATGGTCTATATATGGTCAACATATGGTCAACATATGATTTGCTGAATATGGTAAATATATGATCCTTTTTACTAGAGAAAAACCAGGAATAATGAATAATTAAAATGATTAAAATTGTTTTCCCAAAAACTAATAATAGGAAATCAAAAGCAAATCGAATACCACGATCCATTAATTTGTACACATGTGCTTGTTTTCGTCAATAAAGGTAACGTTAATTAAAAAGGCCTTTGCTAAAAAAAAAAAAAACCACCTCTCTCCCACGTGCATTAAGATAAAGCAGCGAAGTCGTGATGCGCGCAGAATCTCCCGGAGATTAATTCTTCAAGAAGTGAACCCTAAGCGATTGTGCGCAGGACGAATACGGTGCATCAAGTATCCGCTCATTTGCGCCAAAATTTTTCATCCCCAGTCTGTGGCGTACAGATTTATAGCGCGACGTTAATGTAACTGGCTGAGGTGCGCGGCAAATACGTGTTGTAGAACTGTCTGTACCCTCTGGCGATGGTCTAAGAGAAAGATGAAAAGGAGAAGAAGACGATGAGGACCCATTCAGAGACAGAGAGGACCACAGTGGGAGGGAAAGAGAGAGATAGAGAGAGAAAGAGAAAAAGAGAGAGAGAAAGAGAAAAAGAGAGAGAGAAAGATAGTAGTCGATCGGCGACGGCGCTGCGACGGAGCGGGAGGGAGTCTGGTCTGAGGTTGGTCGGAGGTGGCTCCGCCCATCGTCCGCCTCTGCGATCCAATTGGTCGCGCCGTCTTCCCGCCCGGAGGCTCATTTGTTTATTAATGTTGTAATCACCGGCGCGGATGCTCCGTTGTCTCGGCGTTTGTCCCGCGGAATGCGTCCAGTTTGCGTTTTGCCGCAATGCCTCTCCTTCCTCGAAGGCCTTCGACTTGGGCGCATTCTATCAACGCTCTCGCGCGCTCTCCTCCTCGTGTCCCTCCGGGCATTCTCCGAGTCCGATTGTTTCTGTCCTCGTCCCTCGCATATACTCTCCTTACTCCTAAGCGTAGGCTGGCAGAGCGACCTCAACGCGTTATCAAGTCGCTCCGCACTTTCTGTCCGCGTTTCGCACGCGCATTTGTCTCCATTTCTGAAGCGCTTCGAGACATTGCAGTTCTTATATATATATATATATATATGTATATGGTGAAACTCACTTTTGTTTTACCGTAAAAAATCAGTCAAAGCTTAGATATACTTTTTTTTGCTTTTATGATTAAGTGATCGGTTGAACAGAATTAAGGTTCGGGAAAAATAAACAATTTTGAACTTTTTCTTTTAAGGTGGGAGGTCTGCAAGTATGTTATAGTCAGAAATCGTATGAACAATATATCCTAAGATATATATAAAATTATATAGACTGGATATTGCCGCGGTTATATATACTAGATATATAATCGCCTATATTTTCAAGCTCAAAAACTTTGATATATATCTTGAATATATATGAAATATAGATTTTAAGATTTTTAAAGATTGGTATTTTTAAAAATCTGTTGGTTGTATACCTATATATAAATATATATATAGATATACAAACAATGTAAATGTTCAATAATTTGAAAATAAATATCTCACATTTTAAATAGTAAAAGTTATTCATATTTGGAAAATCAAAAGATAGTAACTTTAAGAACATTTGTTTAAATTACTTACAAATTCTGACTATGGATAACAAATGTTCTTATATCACAATATAACAATAAAAAATAGTAATAATATAATTTGATACATTATTTTAAACTATTTGTTGCTAGTTTTTAGTACAATTTTAAATAAATTAAGTAGAAAAATTTGCAGAGTGACTATTTAAATCGAAATTGAAAAAGCTATTGTTAGGTTAGATGGACTTTCCACCTTAATAAATTAAAAGATAGATTTTTATAATGTTGAATTTGTTATAAAAAAACAAGTAATAAATTTAGTAGATGAAGTGCAATAACATGAATGTTTCCATTATTTAACAATATAATACCGTCGATTGAACATAAATTGTAAAAGCACAATCTCCGTGCCTTATTGAATTATTACGGGAATTATCAAAATTATAGTACAGATAGATTTCAAGAACAGTGGTAAGATGTACGTCTTTGTTAACATCAAAAATGTAATGTAACGTTGAATGTAATAATGCGAAAGAGAAGATTTCAATCACTGCAAATGTTAAGAACAACAAGAGTAAACAGTGGTTACATAAATATAGTTATTTCTAATGCGTTTATCGAATTGAATAAGATTCTCCATATAAAAAGTATTATTTTTTACGACTATTGAAGAATCGAATGGCAGGGAAAAGAATTTCCCACATAAAAGAATTATTAGTTCAGGTTACGTAATGAATACAAAAATGAATATAATATTGTAGGTATTTCTTTATAAATGTTAAAAACGTATCTTTTCTGCTGTCTCACCAATAAAGTATGTATATACATGTATATATATGGGTATTTGACTTAAATTAAATGTCAAATCATCAGTTTGATTGGAGTATTATATACATTTTTATTAAATTGATGATTTTCAAGCAAGAATGACGAATCAAAATTTGTGTGAAAATGTCAATAGATAGAACAACAAATGATTATGCGAATAAAATTAATTTTCACAATCTTTATTGTTTATCATGATGTTTACGCATTTTTATTCATTACTTAATAAACATACAAAAAACAATCGATACATAAATTTTAAATTGGCAGTTCATACTGGATTTTTGCAATAATTTGTTTTCCTTTCACTGAACATAAAATAAAAAAAAATTTTGACGTCATATTGTTTCGAAAGTATGATTTTTTGCTTGTATTAAAAAATCATTGTTACAAATTGAAACTTTCAATTAAAGGAACATATACATAATTTGTTTTTCATATTCATAGGTTTCATCTCAATGGCCTAAATAATAAAAACAAAGAAAGTGCAAAATTGAAAGCAACAGTTTCTGGTTAAATTTTTATGAATGTTAATTTATTGGAGCACTGATTTGAGAACAATTGGAACATATCCATGTAGCTATACACGAGAGCAGTGCCGAGTTACTTTCATCACGATGTAATTCCAATCGACATCAAAGAATTAGCTGCCGTTAAGCCATTATGCGCATGATTGACGCCATTACATCATTAACGTAAGCTGCAGATCTTTTGCATTGAATGTATCGAAGCGAGTCATTAATGTTACCATTTTTCACGCCTGACGTGAAAAGTCTCACATTATTGATGGTCCTTGATTTTATTAAATCTCAAAAACAATATAAAACAAGACGCGCACTCAATTGATTAATTAAGAGTCATTTTTCGTTTGCAAAATCATCTTCACGTATTGAATAATTCATAAATTTGACAAATATGAGTCTCTGAAATAAATGATAAAAATGAAGAAAAGTGACAAAAGTGAAGAAAAAATGTCGAAATTATTCGAAATGGTTAATTATTTGCATGTATCAAATGTTTGATGCATCATATATTGCGTGCATTCTTAGTTTAATTAAGATACAATTTTTAATTGTGATAATGCGCTTGATAAGTTGTAAGAATGTGATTGTTATTACATTGATTGATGAACTGTGATTTGCGCACAATTAATGGGAATAGTCATGACGATTATTTTTATTCACGATGTCATATTACTCATTTTTTGGGATATGAATATTTATAGTCGCGCTTCCGCGAGTGGGACGATATGACGCGCTGTTTGTTTGGCCTGTCGGCCAAAGTGACGGAGCAGGAAATGTTTCATTTCAACATTTTTACCAACAAATCTACATTTATTCAAACATTTGAGAAACTATCTTGAAATTTAAGCCGGATTTTCATCCAGTTCAAGTTCCCTGATCGAGGAAAAAAAAACAGAAGAAGACGAAAAAAAAGTCGATTTCTGAGTCGATGACTTTGCTGTACTGCGTTATAGATCGAGTCTGACATAAATATTTCAGTTCGTTGAATAACCGAGATATGGTGTTTGCATTTGAGTGACGTAAATTATATTTTGACAATGTAACTGTTTATTTTACAAAACTAATCATTTTCCCTTAAAAAATGGAACAATAAATTGGATTATGATGAAAATCATTTCGGAAACGAAAAAAAATATATAAAAATATTTGTTTTTATATACTTATGTCATATTTATGTCATTTTTTATATTTATGACATAAATTATGTCAAAATATATAACGTTTTTCCGCTCAAATTTATTTCAAAAATATATTTTTATATGTTAATGTATTTTTACATATTTTTCAAAATCTATTTCAAAATATATTTTTTTCCGTTACGATGAACTATTTTAGCAAAATTGTTTAAGAGAAAATGACTTTGTATTGTAATTACAGCACTGTCGTAATCAACTGAAAATACATTTAAATGTCAACGTATTGTTCGTTAATGCAAATAAATAATACTAACATTAAATACGCAGTAATTTAATCTAGGAATATTGATTCGAGGATATGCTGCTGAACCTATAGCATTTATTTTGCAGTTTAACTCTGATCATTACTGTGATTTAACGATCGGCGTAATAAATAGCGTATGCGTGTATCTACGCGAGTATCACACGTGATGTATTGAAGTACCGCATTGCTGAGTCTAATGACGATATTTATTTTTCAACGCGAGAGAAAAATTTATTGTCATAAGTAGATTAACTATGCAATTTTTGCGATAAAACACAAAGCGAGCAAATTATTTCCACTCGATCGCTTTTTCACTTTTATTTCTCTTTTATTGCCGTACTTTTATTCCTCTTGAAGATATCAAATGTAACTTTTACAAACACTTTTTTACATTTAATTTGGTATAAAATTAAAATTTGGTATAATATAAAACAAAACTGACCTTCATTTTAGTTATATAAAAAATCCGGGGGGGGGGGGGAAGCTGAACTTAGTCAATGTAAATTGAAATTACATTTGTTTTGTAATGGCAAGCTTGTGTCCCAAATGTTGAATTCCACGTTGAGGGCGTGGCGGTCCTGAGTTGGTTGTTATTCTGAAATGACGAATCATAATGTGTAAGTATATAATACCTTGGCCAACTCGTAAATGTGCATTACGAATTGCGCTTGTGTGAGTGTGCGTACTATAAAGTTTGTTGATTCTTTGCCGAACTCATGCTCATGGTAACCGATACGGTCTCGTTCTTCCTTTCTTTCATCCTCGCTCATTCCATCCCCCTCGTTCTGTACCTTTTTGCCGTTCTTTCTTTATCTCTCGTATTGGCGAAGAGAGCTAGTACTTACACGGTTTATTCAAATGAACTTGCTGTATCTCGAGACCTAACTGGATTCTCAAAATTAAAAAAGAACATCAGGTATATGAGCACCGCTAAAAACAGAACAACTACGTTAGTTTCGACCCTTTTTTTGACATTTCTTTTTCCAGATCAGTCTTTTTAACCAATTCCATGAAGAAATATCAACTTAACGCATTTAAAAGGTTGAAAAAATGTTGAGTTAAAAAAGAAATTTTTAACTCAACAATTTTTTTTCAAATCTAATTGAATGATACTCAAAAATATTTATGTTATATATATG
The DNA here is from genome assembly GCA_022817425.1 of Gryon sp. ZL-2020. NCBI lineage: Eukaryota > Metazoa > Arthropoda > Insecta > Hymenoptera > Scelionidae > Gryon > Gryon sp. ZL-2020. The sequence continues at coordinate 2,093 of JABFPJ010001741.1, read as the reverse complement.
TTGGCAATACATCTCTCAAAAAGTCACATTTTTCAGATGCTCAAATGAAAGAATGTGTTGGATGTATAACTTACAGATATTATATGAGTTAAAATTTCATCTTTTTGCCATTACGTTTTTTAGTCGCTCTTCGTTCGCCTACTTTGACAGCCCACAAAAAGACGCGCGATAACATCGTTCGTCAGGGTTGCCATTTTTTATTGCCAGGAACAATGGAGTTCAATGTCCTCGCTAAAGAAATTAATATTCCGAATGATGTGTACGTCTTATTGCTTATGTTCAACCTTTGAGCAATCAATCCATTGGATCGAAAAATCGCGAAGATACTTACAAATATTTTTGTATTAGCTCGCAGTTGAACGTTGATATTAAATATCGACGAAAAAAAATTCTTGTTTGACTTTTAAGAACCATTCGTTTTGAAACATTAAATCTTTTTATACAAGCGATCTTTTTTTTCCACAATTCAGTCGAGACAAATTACTTTATTAATATCAAAAAAAAAAATTAAAAAATAACTTAATTATTTTTTAATTAAATGAAATATTTTTTTCCTTTTTTCTAATATATTTTTTATAATGTAATAAATAGGTGTTAATGATACTTAATAATCGAAATGTTTACATTTAAATACGATTATAATCGTCGCTCGTGTCTATTGTCAATTTTTGTCGATTTCTGATTTTGCTTTTATTGAATTGAAAAGACGCGTCAAAAGATCGAAGATTTATGGAAAGCTGATCCTGATATTTAGTTTCTCCTTATTTCGTGAAATTGCGTCCCCAGTTGCATTTTAGAATCGTGTCCCGTGACGAAATCCATGTCAGCCTGACATCGCGTAACCACAGTCACAAAAGATCAGCCATGGTACGCATGACATTGAGAACGTATTTAGCATGTTTTCGCCTCAAAAGCCATGTCTCGTCGAGGATAAAAGGGTCGAGCGTGTAAAATCTTGTGTACTTATTTCATTCGCTTCTGATCCCATTTTTTATTTCCTTTTATCGAATTAAATGGAACATTTTGTCGTGAACTTTTAAAATAAGAAAAAAAATTGTGATCAAAAAGTTAAAAAAAAAAGAAAAAAATAATTAAAAAAAAAGGATTGAAAACACAAACAAAACAATAAAACATGACAACTCAATGTTTTTGTTTCGACAAACGTGTATCTGATTTCTGTCAATGTTGCGTGCAATTTCTTTGCGCGTTCCACTTTTTCCAACTAAGTAAAGTATATTTCAATTCTCCGATTACCGTGCGATATCCGGTCACAAGGATAGAGACGCAAAAGTCTTCGTATATACACCCAATGTAAACTCGTATTTAAGTGACCATCGATACATTTGAAGAAGAGAACGAAAAGAGAGAAAGGGATGAGAGAACAAGAATTCCAGAGAGTGATTTATCTGAAAATGACGAAGCATTATGTTGATCGAATCGAAATTATAATTCATCTTAAAGAAATTACACGATTAAACATTCTATTCTTTAAATACATTCACATTCTTGATTATCACAAATGAATTAATTAATAACTTTTCATTTTGTAGTATTTTATAAGTCGACAAAAAACATTACACTTTTCTCCCTTAAGCACTAAGAAAAATAACTTACAATAAATTACTGTTTAAACAGTAACTTGACCACAGAATTCCCATTAACATGAAAGTTCCTGTTAAAAACAGTAACAATTTTCCTTTCATGCACAAAAATTCTTGAAAAAGTCAATAAAAATGTGTGTTCAGAAAGTAAATTTTCCAGTTTTTGACAGAATTTATTCGGTTAATGGTAATTCTGTGGTCAAGTTACTGTTTAAACAGTAATTTATTTTTCTTAGTGAGGTAAGACTATCGTGAAGTAACGTACGTATCATGTATGGAGTTTCAATATTATTTCAATATTTCACACTTTTTTTTAACTAAAATGTACTTTTAGTAAATTTTTACTTATATTTTTAGATATACTTACCCAGCCAGACAGAGCCGATATTTGGCCAACTTTACAATCGAAACAATATCGGTTGAATGTCGGCGAACGATGTCTGTAAACCGATGTTGAATCTAGGTCGAATATATTGATAAACCAGTATCGAA
>JABFPJ010001740.1:0-23409 GCA_022817425.1 Gryon sp. ZL-2020 | reverse complement strand
ACTTTAAATAAAAAAAAAAAAAAAAAAAAAAAAAAAAAAATTAAATGGCTGTCGAAAATAAAAAAGATCAACATTCATTTGTTGTTTTTGTATAAAATGTAAAATGGAATTAATAATTGTTATTAATATTCATTTAAAAATTGCATTTTTATTCGTACTTTTTAAATGACCTTCATTGTTTGTTCAATGTTTTCATTTCATTGTTACAAATGACCCTCAACAATATACTCACTTTATTTTTAAATATTTATATTTAATAAAAAATATGAACATTTTAGAAAATAAATTGCGAATTCGGAAATTAAGAATATTTTGTATTAAAAAAAGATGCACTTATGTGACTTGAATTGTCTATCCTTTTTTAATACAAAATATTCTTAATTTTCGAATTCGCCAAAAAAACTCCCAGAAGTATCTCGGTCGTTGGCGCGAGAACATGACTCTGTGTCTTTTTACGAAGTAATGTTAATGGTGCCGTAAAAAATATCAGTGAATTAAGTTTTTATGAACTGCTGAAGACAAAATATTTAAGGTAAGAGTTTGTATATTATCTAAAATGTTTATAATTTCCGACAAAATTGGCTTTCTTTCAACAATGAAATAAAAACACTTTTGAAGGTCACGTATAAAATTCAGTACTGAAAACGTGTATTTTAATGAAAAATGATCTATTATCTATGATTTTATACATTTTACTTGATAATAATTTTTATTATCTATAAAATGTTTATTATTTTTGACAAAATATGTTTTCAACAATTAAATAAAAACATTTCTGAAGGTCATGGATAAAAATTCTATATTGGAAACGTATATAACGTATATATAAAAAGTATATATTGAAGACTGATTTATTAAAATGAAACTCTTCACATGAGAAGTGAATAAAGTTTTATTAATTAAATCAAACGATATCAATTTCCCGCGCATTTCTGTTACCGACATTAAAAGAAGGTAAGTGCCATCTAAATATGAATAGCACAATACCGGTAAGTCGATAAATTGAAATTCTACTCAGTTTGAACTCAGAAGATAAAATAGATTAGAAATATTTAATATTTTTGTTTAAATGGCAAACATGAAATAAGTCTACATTAACAATAAATATAATAATGGCTACTAGATTATTTCAATATTTAAATTCAAAATTAATACATGTAAATGGAATTCAAATTCGTCATAATACGTATACTCCAAGAAAATCGTCTAGAGGACGAGGAAAGCCGCCCGGAGTGGCTAGAACATTGAAACAGCGAATTGAAGGTTAGTTTTGCAATATTATTTGTTTTACACTGTTAATTAAATAATTATTAGATTATTATACAATTCTGAAAATATGTTGACAAGGTAATTATGTAATTTAACTTTTAATGCTTAACATGTTTATGTTAATATATATAATACTAAAAAAATAATATTTTTAAATGATAATAATTTATGTTTGTATATAAAAATACGTAATAATTGTATTTTTTATTGCAGAAATCAATTATGTAGATCCAGCGTTACACTATAAAGTTAATATTGGCTTTTCCCAGGATAAGAATAAAGTTGCTAGTCGTCTTTCTGAATGCATGAAAATAGCATCACAAAATAAAAGAAACAAAGATTTCCAGTTACAGGCTATACATCATCAAAGTAAGAATTACAATAACATTATATACACTTATTTCAATATTTAGAATCAATTTTATGAAATTTAAATGTATAAATATTTTATACATTTTGATATGTTCAATAATTAAATTTAATAAATGATTACGCACTAAATTTATAAACAAGTTTGATTATTAGTTAAACTTGACTATGAAAAAGTCAGAGAAGAGTGGAAATACAGTTCGTCTCCAAGTCATTTAAAAACAATTGGAGAACATTATGGAGTATTTAGTGATTTGTATGGCGATGCGTATTTCCATCCCATTGTTCCACTGACAATCAATTTCGATTATGGTGACAAAGAGCATTTAGCAACAGTATATAATGGTAATATTCTCAAACCGAGAGAAGTCAAAAATAAACCTAATGTACATTACGATGCACCAAAGGATTCATTTTGGACGTTACAAATGACAACACCTGATGGAAATTTATCAAGTCCTGATAATGAATACTGTCATTGGCTTGTGTAAGAACACATATTCAATTATTAAATTAAAAAATATATCAAAAAAGAATTACTAATAAAACACGTTTTCATGTTTTAGATCTAACATTCCTGAAAATGACATTAACAAAGGTGAAGAATTGATTGATTATATGAGACCTATACCTTGTCGAGGTATTGGATACTGCAGATATATTTTTGTTTTATACAAACAAGACACAAAAATTGATGTATCTGACTACAAAAAAGAACAACCGTGGTAAATATATTTAATTTAGGAGAGTTAACTGATTTTTAATTAAAAATTCAAGTAGAAATTTAATTAATAGAAAATAATTATTTCCAGTTTGAATTTAGTTGAAAGAAATTGGAAAACTTATGATTTCTATAAGAAATATCAAGATGTCATGACTCCTGCTGGACTTGCTTTTTTCCAAAGTGATTGGGATGATTCTCTCGTAGATTTTTTCCATGATTCACTAAGTAAATGCAAAATATTGTTCATTTAATTACAATATACTTTTACATTCTTTTGTTAATTTTAAATTTTAAATTCTTTAGACTAGAATAAAAATTATATTTTAAATATATATTTTTTATTCTAGTCTAATGTTAAATTAGTCTAAAAATATATCTATAATATATTACAAAAATAAAGTGAATATTTACAATTATTTTCAGAAATGAGAGAACCAATTTTTGAATATGATTTTCCAAAACCATATATCGCTCCAGAGAAATGGTTTCCCAAAAAGGAACCATTTGACGAATACTTAGATATGTACCGTGATCCAAAGGAAATCAACAAAGAATATTTATTAAATAAACTCAAGAAAACTCACCCATTCGATGGACCTGAGCCGCCACTTAAATGGCCAAATGCACAACCTTTTGATAACGATAAAGTTCCATCTTGGTTGAAAAAACGTTTAGTTAATGAACGATTAGGTTGGGGCCGCGTTAATGAGATCAAATAAGTATTTCGAAATAATATAGATATTGTATAATAAAAGCAATAAAAATCATTTTTTTTGTTATACTGTAGTATTTTTACTAATACAAAGCTTTCTATTTCTACTGGGAAGATATTGGAATAGAATTATTTTAAATAATTGTACATTAAAGTTTTTGTTGAGTTTCAACAAATTTTCTACTTTGATACTTTATATCTGCCCGAGTTGGTATTTTATCATCTACTACATCATATTCTATAGAAATATCTGTAAAAATGAACATTTGCAAATTATTTATTAAGTATTAACTAAATTTAATTTATATATGTTAATTTTTAATTTTTATTTTTATATTTATTTAATATTTAATTTTAATTTTAATTTAATTTATTTAAACCAAATATCTCTTAATTCTAAAATATATATGATAAATTGTAAATATTATATATTTTATAGAAATTAAATATTTACTTGTTGGTTCTTCATCTTCATAATGAAGCAATAATTTTGACCTATAGTCAGAAATATAGCTTTGATAAAGATCTCTCGCGGTTTCTTCTTTTTCTTTACTGAGCTCAATTTGACTCATTGCATATAATACGCCAAGTTTTCGAGTGACATTTGACAACAATGTTAGAGCTGTTTCAAGAAAACAAATTTAATACCGAGATATAATTATCATTCATTTTGATCAGTTCAGTAACTGCAGATATGTAAAAACTGACCATCAGTTTCAGTTTCATCACATTTTCCAATCTCATTACTTTCTTTTTGCTCTTTTTTTAATTCTTCTTGTTCGTCAGACGCACTACTAGTTCGACTCATCATTTCCCGATGATCAGACATTCTACTCATTCTTTCTCCTTCGTCACTCTCCTCCTGAATTTCATCGACATGCACACAAACCAACATTGACAGCATAGTTTGCAATGCAGATTTTATATTAACTAGCAACTCGCCATGACTTTTAATCGAAGTATTACATTGTACTTGTTTTTCTTTTTGTTCTTTCAAGTTTTTATTGATTTCTTCTTTCTTAGCTTTGTACCTATATTTCAACACATCATAAATGTTCTATCCATTATTTTGTTTTTCAGTACTATTACAGTATCAATTAAACATACTGTCCTGTAGTAGATATTACTGAATGACTAAGCGATGAAAGTACCGTATCAGCATGACTTATTTTGTTCAGTAATTCATCTCTTTTTTGTATAAAAAAGTTAAACTGCTTCGCCAAACATTCTTTTTGTCCCACTTGATGTTCTAATCTACATGAATTAGGTCAATTTTAATTCGATAAAACATTTACTTTCTTTTTCTCCTTATATTGAATAATTATTTTGTACCTCGATAACAATTCTTCGTAAGATCGAACAAGTAAAGACGCCTTAACTTTGTCAAAAATTTCGCTCAAATTTTGAAGCTGCTTTTCCAATGATTTATCAATCGCTGACATCTTTCCATCCTTAAGCATATCAGTGTCGCTCTGTATTATTGATTAATGCTGATTAATCGAACGTTGATGTCAATAGTTTGGCTTTCACTTATTGTTAAAAGCTTTATAAGGCTTAAATAATATCGACAGCTTGTGAAAAATTATTTTACCTCGACTTGAATTACGGATTGAATATATGCCCATAAATCCTTTACTTGTTCTCGCGCAATTTCTAAAGTACGTTCACGTTCTTTCATATTCAACATGACGTCCTCTAACATTCGTTTGTATTTCAATTTAACTTTACTTAAATCATCAATCCATATTTGACCTTTCACTGTCATTTTAAGGATTAATTGACTTTGCTCATTTTGATCAATTTTCAACGTGTTTATAACGTAATCATAAAAAATACAATCCTGCAATAAATTTCGGAATATTTATATCAATTTCATTCAATTCTTCTTTTGAATGTTTTATTTCTATATATAAAATCTATTAACAGAATTTTAGCACAGTATAACATAGAAGTTCTGCAGGGAACATTTGAGAGCAGATCCTTAAGTAAATCTTACTTTTTTAAAAGCATTAAGGATCATCTGGTAAGACTTTTGAATCGACAAGGCAGCTTTATACTTCGACACAAAATGTTGGTAATGCTTTGTAAGATTCTGCTTCTCGTAGTCCGGTTTGAACTGATCCTTGATTTTATCCATCAACGTAGACTGCTCTATCTTTAAGAATGCAATTTTTATATTTAAAATCTTGTTCTTAATTTGTTGCTGTTGATTCTGTTTATTATTTCATTTTAAATAGAAGACTGCCTTTTATGTTACTAATAATTGGACACAATGTTCTGCAGTTATGCACGTTTCTCTAAGCGGATCACTTATTTAACTCATACCTGCAGTTCAAACAGCTTTTTCATATCCTTCTTTTTTATGTAAATGAGCTTATTCAGTTGTTTTTCTTTCGTGTGGTTGTCTTCATACAAAACGTCATAAACTTCCTGTAAAATATTGCAATACAATTTCATTTTCGTGTACTTTACAATGAGTTACTTCGCGGTTTTTATTAGATCCTGCAAAACGCAAGTTCGTCTTTTTCTTCTTCGTCAATTCTTTTTTTTTGTTTTGCTGTAAATGGAATACATTTCTGCGGCATAAAATATGCTTAAGTTTATAAACATTTTACGACCCGTTGCTGCATTTAGTTTCTATTATGCATCGACTTTTATTATTCACCGAATTTTTATTACTCGTTCAAGAGAAAATTTTTCCGCTGATAAATTTATAACTATGGGGGGAAGATATATTAAATATTTCTCAATGAAATTGCTGCCCCCTTGTAATTCGAGTAATCGCTTTTAAATGTCCATAAACGACCGTAAATTGAATTCATATTTTAAACGACTTATTATGCACACAATTTTTATGTCTAACAATTTTAATGGATCTATTAATTATTCCTTGTAATTCGACTATACGACGTTGCTATAAGCGCTTATCTTTTCTTCTATATCTATATCTATTTGATTAAAAAAATTCAACCATAAAATTATGACCATGAACAAAAAAACTACGAACAGAAAGAAAACTTGCGATAAAAAAGAATAGAGATAGATAAAAAATTGTACGATATATTCTAAGGTAGACAAAAAGAAATTTTTACGACACTGCAAAGAGGATCTTTCATCCTACATTGAAGTGTACGATTTCAACTTTACGACTGGTTTTAGGTCACGTAGAGCTCGCTGAATATCTTTGTGCTGCAGCAGCGTTAAATGCAAGCTTCTCTTGTCCCCGAAACTGATGTCATTGATGATCTCACGATACGTTTTCACCTCAATTTTCAAAGTTGCAAGTTTCCGTGCTACTTTTTTCTTCAGTTTAGTTGCGTTTAAAACTTGTAATTTCCGGTTTCGCTCTAAATAAAATTCAATTATAAATTTGCAATTGCCCGACAAGTTGGCCGCGTTCCGATAAATTCATTTATAATTTAAACGTTAATCTAATCCAAAGCTAACCATAAAGTTTGAGAATCGCACGATACTGCATCAATTTATCACTTCTTGTCCATCTTTTATCCTTCAGCTTTTCGACTGCCATTGATTTTGCGTACGACATTGTTCTAAGCCAAATTACAGAGGTGAAAATGCTTGCGAATTGTACAATGGAGAAAATTAATTTTGAAACCAATGTGTTTGATTAAATAATAACTTGTTGTGACATATTCAGTTGTAAAATATTTACTGCGCTGAATTTGGCAATTTATTGAATCGTACGTTTTCGATTTTTTCTCCACAATCGATTTATCATTGAACAAAGAATTAAATTGATTCGAAAAATTGTAATTGAATTGTAATTTTTGTTTTTCATATAAATTAATTGAATAGTATTAATTAATACAAACATGTATTTTAGCAGAAAATTACGCTGTTATAGAACTTAGTTTTTAATGGAGAACAGCTAATTTATATCATTTGTAATAATTTACTCATGAATTTCTGTGTGACCGGCCTAAAATAGAATTACCATTGCCGAGAGATAATTGAGTACAAAATGTTGCAAAAGCCAATTAAAGTAGTGAAAATTATGTAAAGCACGGATACTCGTACTTGCAAAATAACTTAATTAAAAAGTTAACATGATTTTGTGACTTAGATACAAGTTTCATATTTGAAATTCTTTGAAACATAAATGCCAGTTAATTCTAAAGAACGAATTTAAATCTCATATGAAGACGAAGAAGGAGATGAAAAACCGGGCGAATATGATAAGAAACATTTATACGAACTTGAGTTTCAATGCAACGTTGATTAAAATAAATTATTTTGAATAAATGCATGGAAAAAGACTGCTTACATTAATTACATATTAACTTAACTCTTAATGAAGTATCTCTAGTGTACATAATTACTTCATTAAACTACTATAGAACACTGGTAGATGCAGGACAATGACAATTCTATAAATAACAAGCTCGCTTAAGCTGTTAAAGTTACTTGAACAATTTTTTAATTTATGTACGACATGAGAGGAATTCATACTTAGATTATATTCTTGAAAGAGAGATGATTTTATCTAAATTCTTGATACTATCTTAATGGGATTCTACAAATTGTCCATTTTCTTAATGCTCTCGTTAAAAGATTTTTAAGTCTTTGACTTTTATAATTTCAATGTTTTGCTTATAAAAATGAATTTCCAATTTGAATTTCCGCGTCATTTTTTCCTTGTAAGTACAATTTAAATATTGAAGGAGAAATGTAAATTATATATGCAATTTTAACATTCATTACAATTTTTCAGTTGTTAATGACATTTGAATGACAGCAAAATTGAAAGATTTTTTTAGACGAGGCAAAATGTTTTCGTTTAATTAGCATAATTTATTCATCGTTGTATTGATTGAAATAATTAAATTCATGTTTTTGACGAAATATCTGAAATGTAACGTTTGAATTTATATTTCAAAATGCAAATGATCAGCAAATTTCTTATTCGAAAGGTGGAAGTATTTTATAAACGTGATGGTTATATCGCTGCGGGCAAATATTACGGTTCTGAATATAGTTGCTCGAATTTTGTGAACCCCGCATTGCATCATACGTCACGAGCTTCTGCTTTCTGCAATTGATTGGCGCAGATGGGCTTGAAGAGGAGAAAAGCCCTGTGGCTAGGAAACGAAATTCTCATTATAGGCTTTTCAATTTTCAAAATCATTCTTACATTTACAAAGTGTTACAACAATTTGTCCTCTCTACAAATTCGTAAAACCGATAAACTTTTATTCACACTCTTATCTTTAATTCAGCAAAATTGATTATTCATCTAATTTTACACGACATATATTGTTACAAACTTTGTTTCAAAAGTAATGTTGCATATATATGTGGCCTAATAAATCTTGATTGCAAAATAGAAATGAAATGGAAGTAAATTTTTGCATATGCAGATTGGATATTATAAAGGTAAATAAGAACATTTCTGTGTACATTAAAATTAACATACAAAAATTCCAATTTGTTTACTTTGGAATTGATAAGTACACTGTGTTTGATCGCATATAGAATGTCACCAGTTCTACATGCAAATTCATGCAATCTTGTTATCTCGTCATTCAAAATCAGATTTCAGCAGTCTCGTCACGGGGGACGTCGAAATAGATAGAACTGAATCAAATTCTCCGACATTTCTTGCTTTAAGCAATAATTTGGTCTCAGACCGCTAACGAATGCTAAGGGTTGCCGAAATCACGCTTCTATAGTCAGGGCGCTCGTTTTCTTTTTCTCCGGGTGGTGTACTCTTTTTTTTGAAAAAAAAACTGATTTCTTTTCATTTTTGCCACATTTTTCCTAGCTAAACCGCAGTTTTAATGGATTACGTAAATATTTCACTTTTTCCTTTAAATAATTCCAAATTGCAAGATGTTGGAAAACAGCCGGTATGTTGAGTGGTCCAGTTTTGGTTGGATGAACAGGTGAATGCAAAAAAATATATATATAATGTGCGATGCATTAGTTGTGCTTGCGCTATGATTTCTTGATCAAAGCAGAAGTACTGTGAAACAATTTTTACCTATTTTTGGCGTAAATAGGACACTTTAAAGTCGTTTTTTTGTCTATAATAAAACCAGAAAGTATATATTAAAAAAATTTACATTTAAACTATTTCAGAAAATAAGTAATTACATTCTTTTTTATGACTTGAAAAAAATAATTTGGTTTATCCTTTACTGACTTTAATCAGATGCTTCAGTGTTTTTATTTTACAAGAAAGAAGACTTTCAATAATGCTGCATTTGTTGTTGTTTTATAGTGATTTAACAAGTATTTGTGATATTCAGTTAAAATGTGTTTAACGAGAGAGAAGAGTTCAATAAAATGCGAAATCTGTTCTGTTAGTCTGAGAATAGACAATTGGAAAACACAATCCTAGGAGCTTTACTAGGTACTCGATTGTCCTACAATAGAAATAAGGTATCATTTGTCGAAGTCGGATTTTACACTGTAGTGGTATAGATTAGCTACCATGCTAGAACCAGATGCATTCAAGAAATCGAACTCGAAGGGGCGACATTGTTCTCGAAACGGATCTTTACTATCTAAAGACACGAAACTATGCGGTCGAAGATTTATAGCTTCAATTGGCTGCAGTTGTAATTTCCTTCTCGGCATATATGAGCAACTAGTTATCTTTATGCACAATTACATGAATATTGACATCTTTTACGAGATTTTTCAAACTTTTATCACAAAATCAACATTTCCTAGATTTCAAATGAGTCAAAAGTCATAAAAAGAAATTGCAGATTATTGAAAATAACATGAGTCAGTATTTTCTTTGAGCTTTTAGTACAAAAATTTGCATATTTAAATTTGGCTTTATACGAAATACTTAATTTAAAAATCAATTTTGACAATAGGAAGAATCGATAAGTCCGGAAATATCGTACTATTCTTAATCGTAATCAGCTTGAAAGCCTATCAACTTCTTTCGTTTCAATCTAAGATGTGTCTCTACTTTCTTTTGCGACCTTAAAGAATGAAGCGGAAAAAGTGGTAGAGAGATGCGAGATGAAAGCGCGGAATGTGTGAGAAGAATTCAGCAGACGTACGAAAAGAAAGGAGAAGTTGCAGTGGCAACCTTATTTCCTCTCGATAGATTTATCGTCCTATCATTCGGCTGGAATATCCAATGTAAGTTTGACACGCTAAAAAAATATTGCAAAGTGGTTACAGATGATCGCATCAAGTCACGAAAGAAAGTATTTCTGCGTTATTTCTGTTTATTCTGTTGATTGTATCGACATATCTGAGAACGATTTCCTCGTTATAAACTTTTACAAAACTTTATAACATGCTGCAAATACGTTGACAAAAATCATATTAAGTAAATATCAAACGAATCAAAAGATAAATAGATAAAAAGATTTTTCTTTTGTCGCTAATTAAATTGAATCAACTGGTTATATAATTCATTTTGGAAAAAAATGATGGAAAGTTGTGTGCTATATATATATAGCATTTTTCTTTATGAACTTTCGTAGTTGGAGGAATATTAAGAATTTTCGACCCACACTTTATTCGTCCTTCTGAATACAATTGCACAGCTTCCACAATCTAGCAGAACAGTTCATAAGAAATTTCTGCGAAGAGCTTTGTACACTTAGCTCACCAGTACCGATAAGCTTCGGCGGCGGCCGTAACTTTTTATATTTCTTCTCGCAGTCTTTCTGCCCGCCCCCTTGCTCGCCACTACGCTTACGCCGTCCTTTTCAAACGATATGCAAATTTCTCACGATATCCTGAGATGTTGATAAATTATATTTCAATGCAACCGTGCACCTATAAAATATCGTTCTTCATTGCGCGGCTCGTAAGACTGGAATTCACGCTGCCAGTAATTTGTCGAAGCAATTCTTGAAGAGGTAAAATTTATTGAAGTTTTTTTCTCTTCTTCTTTCTTATATACTTTTACCGATTCAATAATTAAAAATAAATTATTTTAATTTATTCAACGAATAATGCAATGTTTATTCTATTGCGCCAGATTATTGGTATGAAATTATCTATAACTCGTGCAATAATATTTCCAATGAAAATTGATAATAATTTCATTTTTATCACAAACAGAATAATTATCCTGCGAAACTAATTTAATCAAATTCTAAGTACAATAAAAACATCTTTCTTGTTCTTTTTGTTAAAGTTTTTCGAAATTTTTCACATGCGGTTTAAACACACTTTTGATCAGATCATTTTTTACTAAGAATTTAAAAATAAAACATTAAAAGGTTGTTTATTTTAATTACATAAATGTAAAATTGAATAATATAAGTAATACAGAGTAACTAAAGCCGGAAAAATTCCAACGTAAGCGTATTCCACAAATTAAATAAGTTATTCTTTTAATTCTTATCATATATTTTCTCTTTGCACAAAAAGAATGCAAAATACAAATTTACGAGCGCATTTTACAAAATGCTTAGTTATTAAAAGGTTAAGCCGAAGTATTACCTTCTTTTTTTCGTAATGAAACTATTCTGTCGGAAAGCACACGAGTGGTAGTCGTACATTTTCTTTTAAGTAAATTGTTACTTGCACGTACATTCTTTCATGCATATTTTTTAATTTTCATTTGCAATACGTATGCTTCTATATATTTGTAATAACAACGAAAATGTTTCTTTTTCTGAATCTAATTGGCATTTTAAACAGATTCCAAAATTAATATATTTTAATTATTATATAATATTTAACCGTCTCGAATATAAATCACTTTGTCATTATCACTTATTCGGTTAAAAATCTTTCTTTTTATCATTTAAAATACATCGTTGTCAAAAGTATACTTTAAATGTTACTTTTACCTCTTGGAATTGCATTATGGCAAAATACCTTTCAACTGCGCCAGATGATGTTGAGTGAAGAGGCATACACTAATTAGTCGCGACGATAGGGGAAACGTTGAGTGGCTACTTCAAATCGGAAACCGTTCTGTAGAAAACATATTGTACCGAAGTGAAAGATCATAAATATATAGTTATACCACGAGCCAAACTGCGAGAAATCAATAATTGTACCTTCCGTATATTAACTGATTAAATGTATGTATTCTATCAAGAATAACTTATTTCTATTATAAATGAACAACATTTTTATATGAAGTATTCAATAAATTAAAAAAAAGTAAAAAATTAATTCTGGTAAATAATTAAAGTGATTTAAAAACGGATTTTATGCAATATTTTACAATCTTATATTTATCATACAAGTTGTTTTTATTGAGATAAATTTATTTATTTATATGGTATCGCATTTTCTTCAGTAGTTTACAATTTTATTTCAGATTTCCTTCGCAGTGTTTCCAATTATAGATTTTTTGTATTTTTTCTGTTGTATATTGTTTACTGTCGCGGCATGTAATAAATTGTTCTTAAAAGCAAATAATCTGAGACTATTGCCATGTTAGATGTGCAGGTAAAATATACGTAGTTACCCATCTAAATGATAAGCTTGTTTCTGAATATGATCGTACAAGGTTTGGCTTTATAGCAATAAAGCGAAATTCGAGCCCTTAAATGTTCAAGGAAAAGAAATAAGTGATGGGATGATTTATTTTGTTTTCATGTTATATACAAAGTTATGTCTATTGCAGAAACTGTATTCTAACTGCGTATATCTTTTATTACATTACAAGACAAAAAATCAAGATTAAACTCTAGAGAATTACATATATAATTTTTATTTTTTGCGATTTTGAATTAAGAATTCTTTTTTTTAGTTCAATTAAATATCATACCTTTTTTAATAAAGTGCAAAATAGTAATTAATATATCTGGAAATGTAATATTTTGAAAAATGCAATTTATTAAAAATATATATTTATATAATTTTGTAACTATTTACATGTTAATTCTGAATTACATTATGTTGTAGGTATGTAATTAAGAAGAGTGCAGGCGAGCAGACATCTGCACAGACAGGCAAATATAACATTGAGAATCATAAGGGGGTGGAATGGTGAACAAATGAATGAATATACTGATGTCGTGAATCTACTGCAAGTTTCCGCAGTAAAGCATAAGGCCAAAAGGATTCAACAATGAAGCACCTACACCGTATTCACACCCGTCACCAAGTATGTATCACAATTCTGTACACAGACTACTAAGCATATATTCCATCCCGCATAAATGCTTTTCCATTTAATGATGCAATACTTAAAGTACAGCAATCAAATAGATAACGTACAGCATTATGTTTATACAGAAACAAAAGTTCGTATGTTACCACCTCGGCGTTATTCATCGTCAAGCATATAAAAGCTTACAGGGTGAACGTCGAGACAGGCTCTTCAACTTCTTTTATTATTTTTTCCTCCATATATCCAATTAAATTTTCGAGACATCGTGTTCGTTTAGGTGAATTTAGTCAGTTTGATTAATTGCACTTTTTAATTCAAACTTTTCATCATTTCAACATAAAAAGAAAAAAATTACTTTGATTGAAAATGTATTATAATTTAGTATATGAAAATAAACGTAGCGTTCTAAATATAATGAAAATGCAATTTTGTTGACAAATGAAGAAGTATGAGTTTATATAAAAATAATATTGAGTTTACTTACTATAAATAATTTATCAATTAAAGGAAGTTAATTGACAAATAATAAATTGTTTTTAAATTGAAGGTAATATTTTTAAAGCAAAGTTTTATTTTTTTTTATAACAAAACGAATTTAAGTTTTCGATTAAGTCGATTTAGCTCGGTTTAAATTGTTATGAAGACAGAGACATTTTAAATGAAAATAATTGTTATATTTTGTCCGAAATTATAAGTTTATCAAAAAGTTAGTTATATAAAAGCTCTTGATTTCAAAGCCATTTATTAACTTTAAAAATTTGCTGTATGACTCTTTCATAAACACATGATCTGGAGAACTTTTGCTAATTAAAGTATTTTGTGATAAAGAATAAAAAACGGATAATTTAAGATCGTGTAATTACGGTTAGAATAATAACATGGCTAAATTAATCATGTTATGATTAAACACAAATTAGAAGTTATACTCAATGAAGCATCGCAGATTAATTCTGACTTACAATGACATATTGGAATTGAAATGTGCGAAATATATAATCCACATCTAATGAGCATCTCTCACTCAAATGACATTCTTGGATGAGAAACTGATCATCAACTGATCTCAGTTTGAACTAATGAACTATTGGTGCTTTAAATTCAACGTAGAACATTACTATATATATGTCTACATGACATACCACCGAATATTAATGCAAATTTTGCATATAGAATACGAATTGTTTGTAATAAAACTATTTTGTGATACATATTAACAATTACGGCCAGCTAAGTTTTAATTCAATAAAAGTAAACATGAAAATTAATACGTAGGAATAATATTGTTGAGTGTCACAGACTCGCAAGTGTATGTAATACCTATTTAGGTTTATATATATATATTTCTCTATACATGTATATATATTTTATATACTATGAATGAATAGATGTAATATATATACATAAATGTAAAGCTCGCATTATACAACCGTAACGACAAATGTGTTGGTTAGCGAATTTTCAAGATAAGGTAAATGTAATAGTGTATTAAATTAAAGGAACACAAGGATAATTGCTGAAACGGAACTTCCGCTTCTATAGTATTATTTTGAAGAAATAATTTAACTTCATTATTAATTTTTCATTCAACACATTATTTTCTGTAAAAAATTGCATTACTGAATAATTTATGATCGTATGTACTATTTAGACATCGTAGATCGTACGTACTATTTAGACATCGTAGATCGTACGTACTATTTATTTCATTATCGAACATAACATCATTTAAGATAATGAAAAAGTTATTTCAGGTTGTTATATTTTGATTGAGTGTTATATTAATTAACTTTTGATTATCAAATTTCAGGAAAATTATCAACATTGATTAAATATATGAGGTACATAATTATTTGATATGTACGTAATTACAATTCGTATAAATCTTACTAAATTATGCGATATGCCAACATTTCATTTGTTAAGTTGAAGAATCAGATACGTTCGTCATTGTATTTAATATTTATTTTTTAGTTTTTTATTTTAAGTTTATGTAATTTTAATTTTTTAACTTAATTCAAATTTATTAGTAGAAAATATACAAAGTTTAAAGATTGATTGATGGAGCTAAAAGTTGAAATTATTTATTAAAATTAAAGCAAAAGTTAGAATTCAACATTTATGATCAAAAGAAAAGTTATAGATTAAAGTTAATGAAATGCAAATTGTAAGCATGATAAAAATATTATGAATGAATGTGACTTTTATAAAAGTAAATATAACTTCATTTAAAATAAAGGGATGTGACTATCAATTGGGAAATACTTGCTAATAAATGTATCAGAAAGCAAGTTTTGCTCCACTGAATTATGATTGTAAAATATTTTAATTACTTGAAGTTAATACAAAAAATATAATATGAAATTTCATAAATATTCATATATACACCCACTTAAACTGAAGATATTTAAACTTTGTCTAAGCAAATTTAACATTAATTAAAGATAAAACATAATTTATGACTTTTTAAAAAGTGCGAACAAATTAAAGTGTACAAACATTTATTTTAATACTTTATATTTCATTGAATTTAAAGTAAAAAGGATAATTAATTTAAATATTACTTAAACTTTTCTCATTAATTTCTGAATTATGAAAATGAAAATTATTAAAGGCTTTACATAACTTGATTATATTTGTAGAAAAAAAAATATAATTTATAGTTTGAATGAGGCATTTAATAATCATTTAATTGATCTTTTCTTTTTTTTATTTATGACGATTTATATAATATAAATTTGTTGTTCTCTGGAATATCCGAATTTATATGTAAATAAGTATAATACTTATTTATGAACTTATTTATTAAGTATTATATTTGTATGTATAAGTGTAAGTAACTTGTGTAAGTAAGATAACAAAAGAGGTAAACTATGCCGGTAATCGAGACATCGGTACGTGACAATTGATGTAGCATAAAATTTCAGTCGGGTTCGAATCGGATACGAATATTTTGATTCGTTGGACGACTCGAATAGACCGATTATTCAATGTCTGTTTGCTCCAACCGCCCGATTACCCGGTATTGTATTGTGACGATAGTATCCTATATATATATTCACATAAGGCCTATATGAACTTATTTATATACGCAGAGAAGAATGATCCAAATGTCGAAACATATAGACGTTTGTATATACGGACCTATATGGAGTATTTTTATGTTCCCGTATTCAGTAATAATGATATCTGAAAATCTGGATTTACAACTTAACTCAGAATAAGAATGAGTTCACCTTACACTGGCGCCAACTGCGAATACTTGACGAATACATGTTCTACGGTTTCATCTAAATTCTTGCAGGCATGGTAGAATGAAAGTAATAATGGCCCATAAGTGGCTGGGTGAAGTAGTGATGTCCTTTACTTTCTATGTTTTCTGCTAATAGAAGTCAAAAAGTCAGAGTAACTTCATTTCTGTGCAAATCCTACACATCTATGTGTATAGCAGCATTCGAGTGTACATAAAAATATGTCGATTAATTACATGACCAACTAATGCTGATGATGATACACTGAAACAAAAATCTAGAAAAAACCGTTGGAACATAGCAAGCACAAATAGTTTAAATAAAAAAAAAATTTTTTGCCTAACTTTTAAGTTAGTCTCATACAGTATAAACTAATTACGCTGGAGCCTGATCTATCCATTAAGTACAATGTAAAATGTACTTTATCCAGCAGCATTGTATCCGCATGTATTCCAACAGGCAAATGTTTCTTGGACGGCTTATATAACGGTCTGATGCATAAGACGACAGCTAAAAGTTCAAATGCATTCAACTCAATGTATATCTTTGATTGATCTTCGATTGCCCCGCAACTGGTCGATTGTCAACTAATCCAAGAAGCAGTAAGCTGTCGACTAACGCCGG
Organism: Gryon sp. ZL-2020; assembly: GCA_022817425.1. NCBI lineage: Eukaryota > Metazoa > Arthropoda > Insecta > Hymenoptera > Scelionidae > Gryon > Gryon sp. ZL-2020. Next base: position 6,391 of record JABFPJ010001740.1, on the reverse strand, counting down.
GACCATAAGCTGTCGACTGACTCCGAAGGTAGTCGACTGCCGACTGACACTATGGTGAATGTCTCCGATGTGTGAATGAAAATATTGAGATTTTGGGAATACATTTGAAGAGATGAAAAAAATGAAATATGAGTGTCCCCCAAAACTATAGTTTTGGGGGACTCATTCTCCCAAATCAGGGAATGGTTCACCTAAACTTAAGTGGCGGCGCTACTACCGACTTTAGCACAGTGATTCTTCGCGCGCGAAGCACCTTTCTCCCAAATATCTCTCCGTGTAGAAGTTCGGTGGTGCTGGGTTCCTCGTCCTTGGGTCCGACTTGTGTCACGGTTACCAAACATCTCCCTCGATAATTCAAATTCAATCCTCGATCAGCCACACTGTGCACCATTCCATCAACTCTCTTTCTCCTCCGTTTGTCGCTCGCTTCTTGTCTAGCTTGCCTAGTAGTATTAGGCAAGAGACGCACAACACAAGGTTTCGATCATTCTCCCAACTTGGAGTGCCGGACTTTTCCACGGCAATTCAGCGCCAGATCTCCCGATTAATCGACCGAGCAGTCTCCTGAACTGGTGAAATCACAGCCTGCAGTCGTCCGGGGACTCGTCGACGACCTTGCCACGATGGTAACGTTACAGTGGCGAGGAAGCGAGCGGACGGTACGGCGATGCCCGGCGTTAGGTCACCTATGTGACCTGACAACTCTACTGGCTTCATCACACATCCATATCGAATCTAAAACTCAAAACATTGTAAAAATAGTTACAGTTCATGATTTTACTGGTATAATTTTTCAAAAAAATGTATTAATGAATTTCAATGTGTATCCTTGACCAACATGATCCATCTCGATTTTTCCATTTTCTTGCTCAATTTTTCTCACTCCCATAGAATATTAAGTTACATTTATGATCTAGTCATATAATTTTATGAAATTGTATCTGCCAATGAAATTTATTGCTAACATGAATTAGGAAAGAGTCATCCAATTTCGTATTCGTACTGCGACCGGTACTAAAATTACTTTAGTTAGTTCTGCGCGGTAGACCGCCAAGTAGCTGAATTATAATTCAAAATTTAGGAGTTTTTTGGAGGAAAAATTGTAAATAAAATTAGGTAATGTACTTGACCATGTTACATGATATTAATACCTTATATCTAGAATATGTTTAGTACTATTTTTAGATTTGTCGGTTTATGATATGCTTTTGTTTCTGCAATTATAATAATTCTGTTTGCATTATTATATTTCTATTTCTAATAGGTTTTTATTATTTTTTAAATTATTCTTATTATTGTCTCATAAGCTTTCGATAGGCCTCCTCAAATTTCAAATTAAATAAGCTTTAGTTTGTATATATTGATATTTTGAAATTCCGAATTTCCAATATGGCCGCCAAAAGTCCAAAATTTCGCTTTTATTAGAAAATAACGTCATTTGATAAATATTATGTACTGTTAAACTGATACATTCTTGGAAAGAGTTGTCTCGCTGATAGTGCTTTGATGACAGTTTTGTCATTGTCGTCGTTTTTTTCACACGGTGCAAATCTTAACGTATTCATTTAAAAGAGAGATTCTTCATTCGGCAATAGTTCAGTTCAGTTCAGACACCTAAGTCACTTCAGTTAAGGCAGTCAGTCGGTCATTTCTTCCCAGTCAAGTTTCATTCGCGTAAAAATGTAGTAGCATCTATTTTTATCGGGACTATAAATCCCTTATCAGTGAGGCAACTGCCTCCTAACACACACACATACACACGTCCGAATATTGTAATGAGGATCCTGCCTCCAATAAACAAAGCAGTCAAAAAAAATTACCGCGAGTGTCATTATAAAATTTACACCCAAAAACACTACAAGGACATCACAAAATATAAAAAATTCGGTAAGATGTACGTATTTAATTTTAAGTTATATTGACATTAAAAAGTGTGATTAATAACTCATGTTTAAATGCGGTATGAAAAAAGTATAATAATGAAAATGTTATAAAGATGAATTCTTTTTCAACAACTCTATCTTAAAAGGTATAGTTTCAAACTTTCATAATCAGCTTCTGTAACGTGTGGATTTTCTGAGACCTATAGTTAGTCATATCTTTAGCAAACTTTCAGAACTCGGAAATGCAGTCTTTCTGTAATATAGAGAAGTCAATCAAATTTTTTAAGAACTGAATAGAGGATTTGTTTAAATGTTAATTCAGTTTATATTTATTAATGCAAGATATACAGCCATAATGTTATTTTAATTATAATTTTCACTTACTGAAATAACTTTCTTTTTCATTAAATTAATAAAAAACAAATTTTAATTTTATTTGTTCATTTCAATGAAAGTTTTAAATGTACAAAATTATTAATTTGGCGTATCAAAATTTGACAATGCATTTTTTTTCGAAACAATTAAAAATATTGATTTTAACGAATTATTAGTTTGGCAGTATGAAAGACACGCGACAATTTTTTAAAGTCAATTCCATTTTGTGTGCATTTTCTCTGTTCTCTTAATGAAAGCGAAGGTCCTTGTAATCCACGCTACGCGGTATACCTTCGTGATTAACTTCGAAAAGTTTCTGACAGCTCCAGTAATGGTCGTTGTAAGTTCAAGACACCATGGCCGTTGGTTGATAGGAAGAAGAAAAGGAAAAGAAGAAGGAACTAAAGGAGATAGAGAATAGGTTGCTTCATGAAGGGGCACTTGAACGAGGTGCAATTTCCGAGATAGTTACCCAACAGCCTAGGAACTTCCTAATAATTATTTAACGTTCCCGTTGGGTAAGTGAGGGGCTCTCCTTTTAATCGGTTCGTCGTTGTTTACCATGAAACGTGATACGAGATTTTATAGATTTAAACTTGTAGAAAAACAGTGTACGCTTGTTCACTCAACGTGTATCATACTCATTTCGTTAGTTGCTCTGTAAATTCTAAATTACGTACTTTAAGTGAAATTGATAGTAATTAAAAGACATAGTAGTGTCGACGATACTTACAAGATATTTATGAGTTTCTCATGTTGGATCATCAAGTGTTGATATAATAATTTCTAAAAAAATTATAAATTAGAATTGACATTTACCTATAAAGGTATTATAAGCGTAGTTATAAAACATAAGTCTGGAACTATTGTAAAATTGTCTTGAAATAAATTTGACGTCGTTATTTTTCACTCGGGTATTATCAGATTATATTCCAAAATATGGGAAAGCATTGTGAATATAAATTGATATGGTCGACAATTTACATAATCAGAGGGAAAGTAAGAGACAAAAAAAAAGGTTTTAAGGTGTGCTTTTTTCAGTTTAGACCCTACTATTTAATTCAACTGACGATTATTGCGCGCATACTGTCATGAAGTCATGAACAACATACAAAATGCGACAAATACGTGGATAAATTAGAGGTAATTCTGTTTGTGACATGGCGTAAATCTACACGTTTTACACAAGTAAAATTACAATTTGAAATTACGTCATGTAATTATACAATAAAAAAGAATTATTTTACTTAATTGCAGGAAAAAAATCTGCATTTTTTGATTTTAATTGATCAAATAAAATCAAAATTTAGGTTTTTTGTTACTTTTACTTACTTAAATTTGGTAAATTATCTGATTAGCATTAATATAATGGTAGATTACAATGTATGTACATAAATTGTATATGGTTTTCTTCTGGTACAATTGCGTTACAATAGATTAATGTTCCTATGTAAAATTCAATGAGCTTCTTAACTATTCAAGTTGAATGGAATTTAGCTAATCAAAGGTACACTTCATCGAACAACCGTCCAGCATTCCTGAAGGGTCTGTATCTTCTTTCACAGTTCACTACTTAATCTTGTGTCTGTTTGAATTTCTATCATAGATGAAATAAATGCCTGCTTTACGTTCAGCATATGATATTATTATAAATTTGGTATTATTCATTCGGATCAAAATTGAAAACATATTTAAAAATTGTCTTACGCAGTTTTTATTGACTCCAATAAAGAACAAAAAATATATTTTATCTACATAAAGTATTTTTAGCTATTTGGTCGAAAAGAACAATTTATTGTTATTAAACGTCTTTTTTCCGTTGAAACTAAGTTGTAATGCACCCACACGACTGAAACACTTCCGGATTATAAAGGTTGGCCCCTTTGAATGTGTAAGACTGACTGAATAAGATTGAGTGTGTATTCAATATTTCATTCTTGATCCTCGTAATCTTAGAATCTTTAATGGAAATGTACTCGAAATGTCTAAAATATATTATCAGCTTTTTCTTTTTATCGTACACTTTGACACTTGGCGGAGCAAGATATATAAAGAAAAAATGTTTAATTGTGGTTGAATTTTGTAATGAATATAATTAATTAGAATAAATAAATATTTATAAAATGTTGTTTAAACTATCTTCAGGTGAGATTGGAAGTACAAATGAAATTACATCCAAAACATAAGACTGTTTCATCTAAATGTTTATGGAGTTGATTTAACTTTACTATAGCAAGGTTGAATTTACACGATAAATCACTTGATTTTACCGACTTTGTATTTAGATATATACTATTCCACATTTCACTTGATTTAACTGAATTTCACTTGATTCAACTTTCTTCTTGTAAATGTGGTCGTCTAAATAAATATTTGAAATGAGTAATTTTGTCTTTTAAGGGTGTAAATCGTTTTCAATTATGCAATTTTACAGAAAATACAAGATTTTAATTTTGTTGATCAAAAAATTAATTATATTTTTATCCTTTTTAGAATTATTTGTATTTTATTAGAAGTTGATTTCAAATATTAGTACGAAAATTCTGGCTACGATCGTCAGAAGGTATAAATTATACTGAAAATCTTGTATAAGCACTGATTGTAGATTGTTTACTATGCTTTTTAGTTAATTTATGAAATATTTAAAATATTCTTTATTGATGGTTTTTGTGAGATAAACTCAAAGTTCTTTGGCAAACATTTTAGAAATCCAACATTTATAATTAATTATATCAATTTTATTTGTTTAATTTTTAATTATTTTTACAAATGTTTAAATATTTTTACAAATATTTACTATTTAAATATTTTTAGAGTTTTAAATTAATATTCATTCAAAAATGCTAAGTTGTTTGAACTTTTATATAAACATTATAATATTTGATCAAATATTTTAAAGTTCAAAAGAATTTGTTTGACGCTATTGCGAATAGAAAGTCGTTTAATTTTAAAGTGATTCCTCTTAATTTCAAAAGGCTTTTGAGCCTTTTTGAAAGGCTTTTTTTGTCAGATTTTCGTATGTTCTCAAACATTTTGCTAGAATTGTATTACTGCAATGAATCTTTTAGTTTGCACCAAAATCAAAATTAAGTCAACACAGTTGAGAATTCGTTCTTCTCTTTTGTTCACCATACAAACTTGCGCAGTTATTTATTCAGAAATTATTTTTAAAATACTCGCATGTTCATTCAGACCTATAGTATAGTGGCCTCAATCAATAACTAGGTCAGCCAAATCGTCTTTTTGGTTTCTTTTCTTGCAGCAACATATTTAGTCGGTCTTGACAATACGATGCCGATTGGTGTTGACTGAGCCAAATAGCTGCAGTTTCTCTAAATCTACAGAAATTACTTTAAATATTATTTCGCTTTTATGTTTGTCAAAATTTAAAGAAAGAATTTGTTCGTAACAGTTTTACAATCTTTTAAACAAGCGGAAACATTATGTGCTCAATATATTTAATTACACATTATTTATACAAACATTTTTATAGTTATAAATTTAGATACAAAAGTATAGTAAATATATTTTAGATAGAAAAGGGGATATAATACATTTTAACCAATGTAACTGAAATTTGAAAATCAATTCTTGATACATTTTCAAATTCAATTTTGTTTTGAATTTGATGAGCAACTAAAAAGTGTTTTTGTTTATGTATTTTCGAAGATAAATATTATACAGTGTTCATTGTGATCATACGTAGCTTTAGGCTTGTAAGTTCGGAGAAGCAGATTCCACAAAGTAAAATCTTGAAACGAAATAAGAAAAATAAGAAATATATCTCAACTTTTCCGCAGATATGCACACGTTACCGACTTAGGCATTTATATGCACATATGTATGTAAAATTGTGCAACACGTGCTGGAATACATTTTCACGGATAAGTTGAATCGGCATAAGGTGAGATGAAATCGGGTTTTTCACAATACACAGTGTGCATATAAGCAAATAAACTGCACGATATACATATCTTTTTATTTTAACCTCAGAGTTTATAATTTTTACACCTAGAGAAAGGTTTAGTTGAATCAACTAAAATTTTATTTCTTTTAACGAAATATTTATTGAAAATAAATAAAGTTTAGTTGTTTTAACCCTAATTTTTATTTGTTTTAAATAATCTTTTCTG
>JABFPJ010001739.1:0-23418 GCA_022817425.1 Gryon sp. ZL-2020 | reverse complement strand
TATTTTGATGCATTTTATAAATTAACTTTCTTATAATTAAATTACTCCAATAAATATTCACAGTAATAAATGCATTACAATTAAAAATTACACTATATTTTATCGTTATATATTTCTATATTTATTGCGACAATTAATTTGTAATTAGTTTTGTAATGTACAAAATGAAGAATTGAACATTTTACATCGTAAATGAGGAGTCAGTAAGCAATAATTAAAATTAAAATCGATTAAAATACATTCTTTGTACAATATCATACATTTTTCATAATTACAAACATTGTTTAAATCAAATTAATTTATAATAACCTCACAGTCTGCATATATTATTTCTGAGGTGTTGAGGAAAAACCAGTTAAGTGTCTACGGAATCCCTATATATTTAAGTAGTTTTTTGTCAACACCACAGATTTAATATATTATATGTATCGTTTGTGTATTTTCATGATTTTGTCGCATTTTTCATTTTCAAATAATTAGTGCACCGATTGATTGTACGATTTTACATGTCTAAATATTCGATTGTATTATTCAACTACGACGACGTATCAAAGCAAATCTTAAATATACATATGTCAAAGTAGACGCAGTACATAAAGAAAACGAGAAATTGACAATTATAAAATTTTATTTCCTCTATTTTTAATTGCATAGAAAAGTGTCCTTTTTGGTATATTGGAATCAAAAATTATAAACAAATATAAACAACAGAATTATAATCAAATATCAAATTTTTTTTACATAGAGAGAAAAAAGGCATGAACAAAAATAAAGAAAAAGATACTTTCTATGCACTTGTTAAAAAAGTAAACAATCAGTTTAAAATTAAATCATTCGAATTTTGAATTGTACTACGTATCGTAAAAATGAATCTGTACATTATTTGTATTATTCACGACTATGGGAATGAAACAAATATGAATTACATAATAATTGTGTAATATTAATTTAAGAATATTTTCATATGATTTTTGTTTATTACGTAAATTATATTAGATTTATAGCGTACGTTTAAATGAGTAGAAGTAAATCACACGACATTGTAAAAGATATAGTTTAAGTTGATAATTAATTAAGTTCATAATATGATCATTGTTTTTGATGTATTTTTTACATTAGAAAACAAATCATACCATACCAGTTCGTGAGAGCTTAAAGGAAGAAAATGAAGAGCAACAAAGATATTGATAGCTCAGTGTCACTAGTCCAACTTTTATTCTTCGCAAAGTACTGTGTTGAGAATAATTAATTTGTATTTGCGATTATATAAACATTTTTTGTTTTTAATTTTTCTTTTGAAATGATTTATTTTTATTTTCTTTTTCATTTTTGACATTTTGTTACATCCATTAGTTTTAGAATCGCCAATCAATGATTTTTTTTAATCATCATAGATTTAAATTAGCTTAATTTTAATAATTATGTCGAGCAATGTGTACAATTATATATACAAGATTCTTGTGTAAAAATAATAATGGTAATGATTTTTGTACTGTACAATATATATAAAAGATATGCGCACGTATATAGTTATCAGATGTTGGTGATTATTGTTGCCGGGGTGTGCAGGATGCTTCGAAAATAGATTAAAGACAAATAATTAACTAAAAAAAGACAAGAAAATAGACACAAAACAAGAAAATTATTATATTAATAAAACGATATTGATCGGAAGACTGTTCCGTTTCGCCGATTTAAAAAAAAGGAGAGGAAAAAAAATTAAGAAAATGCATTTTTGAAGAATTTTTTCTCTGATTGGAAGAAGAAAATCTTTGTCGACATATTTGTCCACAATTCTATTTGCACATACAAAATGTCGTTGTTAAACGAAATCGAATCAAATTGTATAATTTATTATTTTTTACAAAATAAATATCAAATCTACTTTTGTGTTTTATTTTAGAGTCTTAGATAATTGTTCTTCGAATTTTTATTTTTAAAATACAGTTCTTTTTTTATACTAAATTTGACCATTTTTTATATTTGTTGTGGTTTTAGAGAAGGTATAACGTAAAGAAGTTAACGTAACATCACATTGAAGAAACTGAAAAGGACTACAAACTGGATCCTCACAAAAGCATCGAAAATATTAAGGAAGCTAAAGGAACTGGAAATGCAATTGGGATAGTTAACTAAAAAGGGTAATGTTCAGTTTTTAATACAAGATTTATTTGATATTTAAATGAGAAGACTGACTTTCGTGTAAATCGCATAATGCATTTTATAAATTCTGTGGTTAAAAGGCAAAAACAGGTAACTCCATTTCAAATTTGAGTTTAAATTTATTAATTATCGATTTAGGAGTTTTGAAAAAGTACATGTTGTTGTAAATTACTTTTTTTTGACGTATTCGAAAGACATTCCTCAGATGGATTTGATGTAATTATAAGCATAAATTCAAAATTAAGCTACATATTTAAAAAGTACAAAAAATGGAGTTACCTGTTTTTGCCTTTTAGCCACAGAATTGTAAAATAACGTTTAAATTAATTTTCTTTTACAATTAAATGTGACATACCATGCAATATCATACATATTAATAAACGTCATTTTTCTCATTCATATGTTATATGTAAATGTATCTGCGTTTAACTTTTGCACTTACTTCAAGAAATGTGCAAATGAATGATAAAAAAAGAAAAAAAGAACGCGTGGGAAAGCGAACGACGATCTTCGTATCGTCAATTTAGTGGAACATTGTACGAATCTGTCTTAAGAAAACAATCTAATATTATGTGCGCACGGCGGAAGCCGTAAGATAAGCATCATTCGTGAAGAAAGCCTTCCTGAAGACATCCTTTGTAGCGCACGCGGAATGCCACACGTCCCCTGGGAATTTACTCACAATTAAGTCAGAAAAAAGTATTGTCTACAAACTATGAACACAGTTGCCTTTATTATTCACAACAGTAATTCAATATTAATAACAATTAATTACAATTTGACGTATTGTTGGACGGAATTTCACGCAATTGCACTTATATTGTTGACAATTAGTCAAAGCTCTGTTTCATTGTTAAAGTCTAAAATTTGATTTTGTGCCCCGACAATTATTATAATGTTAAACTAAATTAATTGTAATGATAGTTTTGACACACAGTTTCATCAAGCGTGATATTTTACAAATACATTCGGTAAAATCACATTTCTTTGATGATAATTAGTTTTTGCTATTTTTTAAATACAATTCTGTATTTTGTTTGCCGTTATAACAAAGAAATGTCATTTTTAAAGGTATATAAATTAACGTGATTATTTAATTAAAATGGTAAAAATAACAATAATTTGTGTACACATAAATATTTATATTTATAAATATATATTTTTGCATATGTAACTATCCAATGATCACTAAAGATTTGAAAAAATATATTTTTTCGTTTGAATTAACAAGAGGCATAAAAATACTTAGACTATGCTAACAATTGTGAATATAATTATATAATAATCTTTTTTCTTATTTTTTATCTTTACTGGTCAAAATAGATAATTGCATTAATGCCGGTGATAAATACATATCCTGTATAAAGTTTAAAATTGTATAAAAATCTGTAATATCGGTATAAAAATGAAATGTACACGCATACCCTAAAGTCAACAACAATTTGATATAAATAATGTTATTTGATTCGTATCGTGCGTTGTTTTATTGTGAGTAGAAGCGAGATGTAAGATGTAAGAAGATCGTCCATTTTGTAACCAAGTGATGTCTCACAAAGTAGTTTTGAACCGCGTACCAAATTTCCTATAGTCATATGGAAGTACGTATTTCCGGATGACCAATTTGAGATTTGTGTAAATGGATGTGTTTCGAGAATGTCCTGTAGAAAACAAATTTGTTTAAAAAATCATTAATATTTATTCATTATATTATAATAATAATTTAAAAAATAAAATATTTATTTCAAATTTACTAAATAATACAAACAAATAATTAACTTCTTCAAAGTTATTTTGACGATTCCGAGCAACTTTGTTGTAACTTTTTAACTAATTTCATTTTGTTGTAACTTTTTATTCCTATTCTAAAGTATCGTAACTTTCTAAAACAAATTTAATCTACTCTAATAGAATGACATTTTTGTAATGCTGAAAATAGGAAAACATATTATAGCATTTTATTAAGTCATAGTTTAAAAAGTAGATCAGTTTATAAACTATGTTTTAGTTTTCAAATGATATTGTCATAGCACATCATATTTGATAGAAAAATAGTTAAAAATTGTCAAAATTTTAGTTACAATATTTAATAATTTTGACAGAAAAATACAACAATATAATGTATGGATCAAAAGTTACAATAAAATGATTTTAAAAAATTACAACAAAGTTGCTCGGAACCGTCGATTTGGTTTTCTTAATTGAAAATGAAATTAAAAAGGTTATTTATTACCTTGGTTTGAGGATGTATTAAACTAACTCCGTGCTTATTAATGGCAATGAGTAACATTTCGGGATAATTTGGCTCGGTACTTTGTTTAACTTCGAAAAATGCTGATCCAAATGTTGGCCATCGGTACACAATTTTAAGGAAAGTAATTTTTGCATCTTCTGGAAGCATCCCTGTAATATCCAAATAAAATATAAATATATGGCACTTTCTTCGGACAGTCGTACATTAATCTTTATTTAAAGAATTTTAAGAATAATATCATACCAGCATCCTGATTGTATGCTGCAATTATAGCTCGTTTCCATTCATTTGCACTCTGTACTTTGACCAAATCTGCAGGTATAAGTTCTCGTAACATTTGTCTACGAAATACATAAAAATTAAAAAAAACATTAATTCAAAGTACTACTATTTTTAAATTATTTGTATAATTTGAAATTGAAATGTTTTTTATATAATGTTTACTTATAAATAATATTAAAGAATATTTACCAGTTTATTTAGAATTATTTTTATATGGTTAATTACACTTACGGAATAGCTTGTAATTCCTGTTTACTTTCTCCAAACCGAACTCTATACACCAAAGCAGCTAATCTAGCAGCTTCCTCCTTAGTGCATTTATGGTAGCCTAAAAGAACATTTAAGTATGAATTACTTAATTTAAGAATCGATTCTTTCCTATTCTTATATATAATAAATGTTGGAAGAAAAAACTTTATATAGTTATCCTTATAAATATATAAAATTAAAAATATTTTTTTTTATATGTCAATCACGTAAAATCTGCTGAACCAATTTCACATTTATAAAGTAACTCCGTAGGGAACTCATAGAGAGTTCATAAGAGTATCTGATGGGTTTCAACTAGTAATAAATAAATCTATTCTTAAAAAAAATAATGTGATAATAATTTTGCATTAATGAATAATTGCAAAATAAAATATTTTACCTCTCAGCAGTTTAGGTAACTCTTGATGGAAATGGAATATTAGATCAGCATTTCTGTCTTTGCCAGGAACCGTATTTGTCCATAATTTTTTCATGAAGAACACTTGATATGTGAATTGCGGCGATATTCCTGGAAAGCATGTCACTTAGGATATAAGATATTTTTTGTTCTTTAAAATACAAAATTACAAAAAAATATTACTTAATAACTACTATTATATTAAAAAAATAAATTAAGAATTATTTCATATATAATTAGAAATTATTATTTATTATATTTAAAATAAATAGTGAAAAACAATTAAACGTTTAATTTGAATTACATTTTTTATTACATTTAGAATGTTTTACTATAGTTTTTTATTTAAAAAAAAGTAATATATCATTTTCATGTTAAATAATGGAAAATAATATTAAAATCAAATTAATTGATTCATCAATATTTAGGTACGGTAATAAACTTATAATAAAACAAAAAGAAACAATAATGTTTAGTTTATACATTGATTATTTTTTTAAAAGCAGATACAAATCCGAAACTGAAAAACGACTACTAAAAGTTAATAACAGCTGTAGATAATAAGGAAACAAAAATTATTGACTTTTTTGAGTCATGTTTTATAGGAATAATCGTGTAATTATATGATATAGTATATTTTTGTCTTTAAAAGAATAAATAGTTTGTTTTTGTTTTATTATAAGTTTCTTAACATACCTAAATACTGTCTTTGTTTGTCATTTCATCCTCCCTAAGTTTATCTTTATTTATTTAAAATGAAAAATGACATTTTATTTACCATCTCTTGTTGGTCTCGTTTTGCGTATCCAATCTGTTAAATGGCGAACAAAGTCGAAGAAAAAGTCGGCTTCAGGTACAGAGATCACTTTATCCGCAATTTTGACAAACAAGCTAAAGCCTTCAGCTGATCGCAGATTTAGTCTCTGAGCAATATTTTGACAGAAATCCTTGGCTCTTGTCGACGAATCTACCTCGAACGGCTGTTTAATTCAAATTTATTGAAGTTTATTAATCATCATAATCAATTAATGATTTTTAATACTAAACTTAATTCTAAAATACTCACTTCGTCTGTGTCATCAGGAAAGTAAACCTTATGAAATATCTGCGTGGTTTTATGTTGAATAGCTTCAACTTCAACCTGATGAGGTGGATATTTGCGTTGACCATTTCGCAATGTTTTTTGTAATCTTTGCAAAGAATCTTGCGATATTGGATGTCGTCTTGTTCTCAAAAACAGAGTTAATTCCTAAAATTCAAGTAGTATAAATAATAATCGAAAGAATATCTAAATACTTTTTTATTAATAATCAATCGTAAAATAAAATACCTTTAATAAACTTTGACTACAAGTAAATAATCCTGTTGCAAGCCACATCAACTCCCAGCCTCTTTCTTCACTCAATCTGTTTCTATTATCAGTTAATTGTTTCATGATCTGACAATAGATTTCGTCCCTGAGAATTTCATTTTTTAACGGGCCGTCAAATATTAGATCTGTATACTCGTTTCCGTTGCGGGGTCGCTTCGTTGGAAGGTCTCCCATATATTTCAATATAGCATTAAACGCGAAACAAGCTTCTTCCGCCAATTCTTCCTTTGAAACTAATTTTTTAAGCAACGGTTGTTTTAGTGGCTCTCGAGAATGACGCCACAAGTCTTCGGAATGTCCACGTCTTGCTGTTGTTAATGTTAAGGCTTTCGACATAGTTTTCTTTGGAGGAGTTCTGTAATGTTCAAATACTCATTATGCTCAAAAGTGTATTATTTTCTTTACTTTATTTTTTAATGAATATTTATTCTTTTTTTTTACCTAAAATGATCTATGGAATATTCCAATAAAGTATGTGGTTTATCCCTCGTTTCAATCCCGTTCATTGGTTGAGGATAAAATCGGCGATTATTATCAGGTCCTTCAATACTAAACAAATTCTGCAAAAAATAATTCATAATTTAACGATACATTTTAATATATTTTATAGTAATATAAAATATAAATTAAGATAATTGATTGACCATAAGATAACTTACCAAAATTTCTGAAGGCGGTTTGGTCAATGATGGCAAAATATAAACAGTTTCTGCTGGGAAATCTCCTTTTTCCGAAGTTCTTTCGCAGGTTCCAATACACCAGCCGGAATTAAGCACAGTTTCGCCAGTACTCTCGTCCTCTAAAATAATTAAGTCACCTTTTTGGAAACTCAAAAATGAGGTTGCTTCTCCCGGAGCCTTATAGTCCTGTAGAGCAATCACGAATTTGCTCCTCTTTTTGAGTCCCTCAAGAAAATAAACTACGAGATCTCGAATATCCTCTGCATTGGGACTTTGGAAAGTAAACTCCTCGCCACGCACCGTTGATAGATTAAACGTTTGAGTAAACATTTTGTTGGTTCTGAAGCAAAAAAATTTATATAATAAAGTAGCGGCACCGGTTTATGATACGGATACCGGTTTTTGAGACGTTTAGTATTAATTTATTTAAGAAGTAACGATATTTCTTGATTCGAGTATAAAAGTTGAAATACATAAAATACTTGGATCAAATAATAGGGTCAAATTTTAAATATATTAATATTAAGTTGAACATAGTATAATACCGGAATTCTTGTACGTTTTTATAACTGAATTAAATTTGAAAAATGTTGAATAACCTTTGACTAGATACAGAGGTAATTTCTGGAAAAGATAATTCCAGGAGCACTTGTTCTTGATCATCGACTACATAAACGCCCGTCCAATTGACAGCAATTATGACGTCATTTTTGGGTAAATTTGGCCCGGAATTACGATACGCTTCATAAAATCGTGAAAACAGTAAAGGCCATTTGAATTTTGCATATCCGACTATATCTTCTTTCACTCGCAATGCTGGTACTTTTTCTTTTAAATAATAACTCTGTAAATTATAAACAGTAAGTTATTACTTTGCAGGCCAATTGTTCTCCTATATAAATTAATTAATATTAATAATAATAATAAAAAGGAAAGAAAGTAAATTACTTTTTTATACGCTTGTAAAACTAAATGACCCCATCGTTCAATGGCTTTATCTACACCTGTGAGACAGTAATCCGGTATATAATTTGGCAATAGAGTGAAAAGTCTGTCGACATTCAGATCCGTGTGATATTCAATGTAATATTGTTGCGCAGCAATCATCGCCAAATCTTCCTCTTTGTCGCATCGATATTCACCGAATTTTACTCCACGAACAACCTGTTGATAAATCAAATTTGTTGCAACTTGATCTTCGGTAGGCTCGTGCCAAGGAGCAAAAATTTCTTTTCGAAAGAATAACCGCCAAGGTGCATTTCGTTCTTGCGCTCCTTGTTCCTTTGCGTACTGTTCGCACTGTGAAATTGCGTCCATCACGTGATCCCCGCCACTTCCCAACGATGATACCTAAAATATATTAAATATTTGTAAAATTCGAATTCAATGTAATATTTGTTTAAATCTTCATTGAAACAAACCTTGTCAAACAAAGCGATATATAATGAGAAGCCAAACTGATCTCTTAAGGAAATTTTATCGGATAATTGATTGCACAATTCTCTAGCAGTTGTAGCTGAATCTGCTAGCAAAGTTTTGGTATTTCCATCCATAAACGTAATCGGTAACATAATTGGCTTTTTTGATTTTGTCGCTTGAAGTTCGAGCCAACTGGGTGGTTGATTTCTTGTTCCATTATTAAATGTTCTTTTCAGCCTGTCTTCACAGTAAGGTGCATAACCCGGGGGACCTTCTCGAATAAAAGCTCGCAAGTAGTTGACAAATTTTGCTGATGGAGCAAAACAACCAACGCAAAGTGATAATAATATCCAGCCACGTGCATGAGACGATTTGGACGGATTGTTCGTCAACTGTTTACAAATTTGACAATAAATTTCATCGCGCAATTCTGCACGAAGAATTCCATGGCCAATAATAAAGTGTAACTTTTCGAGATTTGACGTTGGTCGAGCCTCCAACCATGACTGATAACTGTCGGCCGTGTATTCGTCTTCCTGAAGACGTCGTCGTACGTCTTCGCCAAGTTTGTTTTTGCGCTTCAGTGTCAACGATACGAGCTTGTGACGAATTGAACGAGGTTTTTGTTTCATGTATGATTCCTAAAATCAGTCATACTTGTTACAACTCAATATTCAAAATAAAATATGGGAAAATATTTTATGAATGCAAAATGTTTTTAAATTAATTGAAAATCTTACTGGATCCATCCCTATCATTTGAGCTTCTTGAAATTCTTTACTTCTAATAAAATTACGACCCAATGTTGCAGTTACTTTGGACATGACAGATGTATTGTCTTTGTCCATTGTATGAAAACGAGGTTCCGGTAAATCACCAGTGAATCGTAAAATTGTAATCCAAAGTGCTTGTGCTGCCTACGGATATAAAAGCATAGTCATTAAATACTCACGATTAAAAATTCAATTTAAAAATTAATTAAAATCTATATGAATGATAAATTATGTAAGAAAAAAATGTTCTTTCGATTTGTATTATATTTTTTAACTTTTTGTTAAAGTTTTTCCATTTTTAAAAGCTTAAAATAACAATACACTATTTTTAGCATCTTTTATGATATATTGGCAATATAGAAAAAAATAGTTCAAATTATTAGATTTTTGCGTGGAGTTTTTCGTTTCAGTTTATCTACAATTCATTCAAGAAATATATTATTTACCAACTGATCGCCTTGAGTGTGAAGTGGTAAAAGTGGATGCTTCAAAGGTTTTCTTGAATACTGATGAGTGATATTGCCTTGAAAGTATGTTGCAGCAAACTTTTGGAATTTAAATTCGGATAAGTCCTCTTCATCTTCAGAAGCAGTTTGAATGGGACTAATTATTTCTTGTTGATCTGCTTTTGGAGCTGGAAGATCCTATAAATATAAAATCATATTTCATATATAATCAATGCTGTGTTTGTTCCCTAATTTATTAAAAAATAACTCAATAATTTACATTGAAAACCGAGGTTTCTCTTGCTGGCGTTGGAGCTTCGCTGCTGGAATCGGGCAAGAAATCGAACATGGCTTCAACCAATTTGCTATCATCCACAGGTTCATCTTGCTTCTTAGCTGCGTCATTAATAATATTCTTCTTAATTTCCATTCTTCTTCTATCTTCCATTTCCATCTCAATCTCTTTTCTTTCCAGTTCTTGCATTCGTTCCTTAAAATAAAAATAATCTATTATAATAAAATAACAAATAAAATCTTTGATAAATAAAATATACTCATTGTTAGTTATCTTAATTTAATATTCACAAGGAATATACATATATAATTTGAAAACAGAAAAACAATCACCATAAAATGTTGTTCAGCAATTTCCTTAGCACGTTTGTTACCCTGATCCTTGAGTTCGCGTTCCTCTTTCTTGCGCAATCTTAGAGCTTCGATGTGCAGTCTATACTCATACTTGATTTTCTTGTACTTTCGTTGTGCAATTAGTCTTCTCACGTGGGCTTGAATTTTGATGATTGCCCACATTTTTTTGCGATACATTTTGCGCACCAGGTGACCCCGAGCTCGTGCCTGCAAACCCACAATATGTCCACGCAAATGACGAAATCGATGTGACAAAACTCGTGAACGAATCAACGCCTGTAGTCGCATATAGCCAATTCTCATGCGTTTATAACGTTGACGTTGCGCATAGCCGTGCCAATACTTTTGTATCACAATAGCAGCCGCGCGCATTCGCAAAAATCTTCGACGGTACACCCATCCGCGAATATTTTTCTGCAGAATCAAAATTTTGCGCGTCAATACGCGATCCCGCTCTTGCTCTAGGAAGAGATCGTGTGCGTCTTTGAGGAACACTTTTGTGTGACCCAACTGATAGTCAGATCGTCCCAATACTGTGTGACAAATGCGCGATGTAGCTGATCGACAGTCAGTCTGCAAATCAAAAATTATTTATTGATAAATAAAACGAACAAATTATATAAAGAAACAATGTAATTTATTAAATATTTATAAAAATTGAAGATGTAATTTTTGTTTCATTTGTAATAGCAAATACATTTTCAATGAGAATAGTGGATTATAATTGAAACTGGTTTATTAACTATTGTTTAGTTTAAATTAATAAAAATAATTGATTAATAATACATTTGTTTAAATTTATATTTGTATTCGGTGATATAATGAGATATTTTAAATTTAAAATATATAGAACAATTTTGTTTTTATTAAACCTTGTGTGCAGGAGGAACTCCAGGAATGAGAAAACGATATCGTTCAACAAATTCGGGAAATGAATGTCGTATCGGATATCCGGCACGCCTTATTCTAATCGTTTCCATCATGCCTGAATAACGCAATTGTCGACAACAAAGTCCTCGATCGAACATCTGCAAAAATAAATTCATTAATATGAAATAAGAACAACATTAAATAATGAAATATTTAATGTTAAATATTTCTTAATTAATAATGATTTAAATGAATATAACATAATAATAAAAACAATCGAAAATAATAATAAATAAGCAAATTACCATTGGTTTTTTGAATTCATTCGGTTTGATGCAACGAATGAAAAACGGCTGACAACTGCAAAGTGTTTTCATGAGCGCATCTAAACTTTTTTTGAACTGCGTTGATAGAGTGGGCGCACGTTTACGTGTTTCCGATCCCATCCCGATGTCTTCAACGAAGCACGTTTGTAAAAACTTATTTGATGATATGTGTATCAGTTGCAATAAATCGGCACTAAAAGTATCACGATTCTTCTCCAAAAAACTTCTTGTATCATAAAAAACGACACCCGCAAAATGATTTAACCCAAACGAGGTATTTATGTCGGACTTTGGTTTTAGATAATTTCTATGTGCACCGTGAGTTTTGTGAATTTTTGCTAACATCGTTTGATCGGTGCCCTGAAAAATATTTTAATTCAAATTAATTCAATATAATTTATTAACAAAAAGTGATAAAAAATAAACTTGAGAAAATAAATAATTTTATTATTATATAAAATAAATTAAAAAATATATACTTTGGGAAATTTGGATTCTTCATCGATCAATGCCATAATATTGAGTTGCTTAATAGCTATCAAATCAAGTGCATCCTGATTATCGACGAACTCAATGTGCTGCCAGTTTATGCCTTCGTGATTATACTCCTCTTGCTCCAGTTTGAATATATGTTGTACAAAGAACTGTTGCAAATTCTCATTAGCATAATTAATGCAAAATTGCTCGAAACTATTGTGATTAAAATTTTCAAATCCAAAAATATCGAGAACACCAATTGAACTGCGTGATGTATGTTTTGGCTTAAAGATGGCCTCATTGATTTTTTTTACGATGTGAATGAACAATCGACCATAAATCCCTTTGACAAAAGCGTCTCTAATATCCACCGATTGTTCTCGAGATAATGTTGAAATCTGTGCAAATTGTAACAGAGTTAATTAAAAAATAACATTTTATATAATCACATTTTTTTAATTTATATCTTTTATGCTACTATTAAACATTTATTTGAAAAAAAGTATTTTCTTACCACTGTTTCACCATGTGCAAAAATTGTACGTCTTGTTAAGGCGTCATTTAGAGATTGCACTGGAACGCCTAATAATTGAGCAACCCTCTTAACATTTGTCTGCTCGGGAATTTCCGTAGCATCTAAATTATCTGTAATCCAAATTTCAATTAGTATGTTTGAATTACAATTTACAAATTAATTATAAAAATAACAAAATGTTAGCTTAATGATGCTTGATTAAACTAACGCTTAATATAATTATTATATTGAACAAAAACTTTGACACTGATTATAAACATTTTATTCTCGTCATTAATTCACTTAGCCATAATTATGATTTATAGACTTTCTTCAACATCTTAAAATGGAAAATCCATATAAAATATAGGAAATCTAATTGTGTGTAGATATTTTTTTCTCGTCGTTATAATTAAATAGATAGTGAAAAAAAGAGAAATGCATTCTCCTAAATTCCATTGAGGAAAGACATCCTTTAAGATTCAATGACTTAATGGTGTATTAATTTGTAAAGCTAACCTACGACAGTTGCTCTATATCTGATGTTTCCCATGTGTAACAATGCGGCAAGCAGTTTCAAGATTTCCCATATCTCCGAGTCAGTGAAAAGTAAGACCTTCATTGCTGATCTAATGTCTGCAAATTCAGCCGCATCGTCTCGACCCTCACATGTGATACTTCCACCCTACAAATACATATTTTAATTATATTATTCATTGCAATTACTAATATTTATTGTAATAATATTATCAATGTATTAAAACTACAAATAAAATGTAATACAGTTTTCTGCTGCCATCGAATTTGTATTTCGTTACTATTAGTGGTTTATAAATGAAGATAATTTGTTATAAACAGTAATCATTACGATGGATTATAATTTCCCTAAGTTTGCACTTAATTGAATTGCTCCAAGAATGCGCGGAATTTCTTAATAAACTTGTGCTAATTACCCCGGTAAGATATCTGTACGTTGACGCATCCTCGAGTTCGAGTTTTTGCTTCTCTTCCTTAGAAAGTCCAGCTAACATACAATAAAATACGTGGTAATTTCTTTCGTCTAAACTCTGCGATACTATTCGAGACTTCTCCAACAAGTACTGCTCTATTTTTGCACCTTCGATAACACCTTGATCATTAAAATGTATGTCTATGTATTTTCCGAATCTCGATGAGTTATCGTTCCGCACGGTTTTCGCATTGCCAAATGCTGTAAAAAACATAAATACATTATTCCATTTATTTCAATCAATTTGTACTAATTAAGATTTCAAAGATAACTTGACCACAGAATTCCCATTAACCGAAAAAATTCTGTCAAAAACTGGAAAATTTACTTTCTGAACACAAATTTTTATTTACTTTTTCAAGAATTTTTGTGCATGAAAGAAAAATTTTTACTGTTTTTAACAGGAACTTTCATGTTAATGGGAATTCTGTTGTCAAGTTACTGTTTAAACAGTAATTTATTGTAAGTTATTTTGCTTAGTGTATTTTGATTGATGACATTTAATTATAAATATAGCAGATATTTATAATTAAATGCAAATTTAAATTCAATGAAAATTATTGAGTTTTATGTTACATTAAAATATAAATAAAGTATAATAAAAGTTATATAAGTCTTATTACAATTGCAATTTATATAAATTATTTTTGCAAAATGACATTATCTGAATACGAAAGAAGAAACAGTCACAATATGAATAGACTTTTAAGAAGTTATTATTTCAGTGAAAGTAATATAAACCTCATTGAAGTACAAGATGTTATATAAAAATGTAAATTATTTATATTACAAAAATTATAGGTAAAAATAAAAATAAATGACTACAAAAAATAATCACCTTCGAGAATAGGATTAGCTTCTAAAATTTGTTGTTCTATCCAGGAATGTTTTCCACTAATAGCTGCTAAATATTGTAAAATTAACTTAGTACTTTCAGTCTTTCCAGCTCCACTTTCTCCACTGAAACAATGATTTATATTAAATATTATATTTTATTATTTATACCTATTAATTAATATTAAAGCGCCCTTAATAACATATAAAAGAAATGATTACCTTATTACAATACACTGATCTTGACCATAACGGTTCATGTGAGCATAACTATTATCACCTATTGCAAATATGTGAGGAGGTAACTCGCCAATTTTACGATCTTTGTACAATTTTATTTGTTCCGCTGTATATATTGGCAATATTTGATATGGATTTACAGCCACCAGAATAGATCCCGTGTAAGTCTGGAGAGGATAAAGATATTAGATCATAAACTTATCTCATTATTTGATAAACATTGAAAGATTTGTATGAACATATTTATAAACAAATAAATATATTTCTTGTCTAAAATTAAATTTGTTCATCTATACAACTATTTATTATTATAAATATCGATATATTATTGATTTTATTTCTTTGCAATAAAAAAGTGCCTTGTAATAAACAAGTGCGATCTGAAGGATTAGTTTAATTATAAATTAAACAAAATCTTAATTATAAATTAAAAAAAAAATGTTGCAAATTATTTACATATATGAGATTCTCATTGTATCTGATGAGAAGATTCCGCAGAATGCCAGCTTCATGGAGGTCTCCCAAGCTGATCATGTCTTCGACACCTTGCACAGATGTGGCGTGCATCGCTTTTATTCTCCTTTCTGGTGTCAGCCATTGTTCCTGCAAACGATGTATATGATGTATAAAACTAGTCATTTTTATTCATCGCACATTAAAAAATAAATTTTATATTATTTCAAATTACGAGGTATAATTTAAATACGTTCAAGTAAAAATTCATGTAAAAATTATCTTAAAATATTGTTATATCATTGAACATCAAGTGTATTTACATTATTTTAATTAGTTTACACAACAATGATTGCAATTGATTATTTATCAGCATGACGAAGGCCTATTTTGTACAAAACAGCGTTGAAAATATCAATTAATCTTTGATTTAATTACTCATCTCGTTATTGATACAAGAAATTTGACGTTCTGATATGCTGATTATAAGAAAAATTATCTTGACCTTATATAAGAATCGTAGAAAAAACGTTGAAACACGCTTAAAATATGTTTGATATCTTTTAAATATCTATTTCTAGGGGTCAACATCTTTTTCCCCACAAAATATTCTAAACAAAAATATAAAATTCTGTCGCAATTATAATATGAAAAGTATTATAATTGATTATTATTTTTTTTCTAGTATTCTTTAGATAATATACAGTAAGTATAATATATTATATTAATGCATAACATATTAATGTTTTTTAATATTAAATTATGTTAATTATATTATAAACAATTAAATTGTGTAATTTTACTACATAATTTATTATAATTACTTTGTTATCGTCGTCTTTAACTTGAATACGTCTACCCTCCGCTGATATTACACGAGCTCCGATTGCAACGTCGAATTCTCTTCCTGAGATAGGTTCGATCCATATATAATCACCCTACAAGATGAACAAAATAAAGTCAGTCAAATAGCATAATTAAATTTATTTTATTAAACGTTAAACATGTTAATTTAAAAATAAAAAATTGATGATTTATAATATTTTCTGCTGTTAATATATTTAATTACTTTCCGGTGGTGGAAAGCATAAAGAAAGGCATTGACAATTAAGATTTCTGAATGAAGATGAATACGATTTTTGTTTTATTTCTGTGACTTTGTGGTGATTCTTCAGTCGAATTCACTGCTTCTCTCTTCCACTAATGGAGTCATCATTAGCTCTATCCTTTTTGCTCTTATAAAGCTGAAGAATTACCTTAAGGAAACACCAGTTAATTCCACTTTTATAAATATTGAGAAAAAGACGTTTGAACCTTTCAACTTGTTTTCAAATACATAGAAAAATTATTCATTTGATCGTTATATTTTTTGGTAGTATTACATTTTGATAAATATGAACTCGTAAATTAAAAATATACAATTTTTTATTATTAAAATCGTCATTAATTCAATTTTTCTAAAAAATGAAGTTAATCGACTTTTTTAAGTCACAGACTTAGTCATACGTGATAATCACTCGTTTTTCTAATTCTCTGGGTAATAATGTGTAAAAATCATTGTTGACATTTGAACAAAGTCCTAATTCCTAAAGAGAAAAAGGAGATTACACGATTGAAGTGGCAGTCTGTATCGAATTGAATCTTCGATGGTAATTTAACTTCACTTTCATCAATGTTTCTGCAATTTTGATTGGTTGTATTGTTTTCATTTATTGAAAGTTGTAAAATTAAAGTTAGTTTTCATCAAAGAAAGCTGTTTTCTATTTCGCTATTTTGATTAGCTATTTATTTGCATTTATTTGAAAGTGAAAAATGTCAAGTTACATTTATCATAGAAGAATTAAAGTTAGTTCATATGTCTAAAAATAATTTTGAATTCAATTCATGGTTTTTGAAAATAAGCAATGGTAGATGAAAAAAATACCCACAATAAATGAAATAAAACGTACAATAATTTTTATCAGCAATTCGGTCCAACTTTTCATTTTTACCAGCAAAAATGAAAAATTCACATCAAAATTTTACACAAAGATCATGAAATTATAAAATTGAAAAAAATTAAATCCTCATTGCGTTTATTAATTGCTGTTTATATAAAATATATATGTTTAAGTAAGAAAAACATTTTTTATTTGAAAATACATAAACATTTTTTCGCAATTATTTTTTTTTAATATATACTTAGGTGATCATCAAAATGTTTGCAAAATAGTTATTATGAATCTTTTTATTCAGAAAAAAGGTTTTTTTTAAAATTAATTTTGCTAAAGCAAAAAAAGCATCCGAATGTACCGTTCCACTTATTTGCGACGTTCAATGAACATTCTAACGTCATTCATGTAACATTATGTTTATGTGATTGAGATGCTTTCGCCTTTTCTGTAATCAATGATGTGATTTCGTACAGTTCATTGTTTCCTCTTTCCCATTGCGGTAATATGGAATGTTCATTCAAATGGGGTTCTATCATTGCTAATACAAATTATCATTATAAAATATTCTACAACCAACGATTAATAAATAATTCATTAAATAAAACTGTAATAGTGTAACAAGACAGCTATTACTTTATGGCCGACTTAAATATTTCATTTATCATTTTTTCTCGTTTAAAAAAATAATGTATCGAAGAAAGAAAAATCCCAACGGAAGATATTTTTAAAAATATAAGTAAAATATATGCAAAAGATATATGCAAAAATATATTAAAATATAGAAAAATATATTTAAAATATATTTTGTTATATATTTTGAAATACACTTTGATATATATTCTGGTGCGGGAAGATTGAAGCAATAAATGCTAACAAGACTGAATGCGATCTTTTTAAAAATAATTTTACAGTTTTCAATGTTATTTTAAAACTTTCATTTTGTTATATTATGGAAACATGAATAACAAAATGTGAAATTTGCAAAATGTATATTACTTCAAATGCAGAAATAAAGACAATACAATTTACTGAAATTAAACTGTACTTAAAAGAATGTAACTTAAAAGAAAAATATCGTTGTATTATGCAAAATGTCATTGGATTTAAATAAGCAACATAATGCATTAATTTCTTGCACCAATGATTTGACAATTATTACGACATTGTCTTTTATTTCGCAATGAAACATTGCATTATGGAAAAAATCGATATTGCAATGAAAAATCACTAAACGTTAAAAATATTGTCGAATAAATTCATGGTTTAAATCAAGTTCCAAAATCCAGTAAGTGCAAATATATTCGAGATATTGAGTCAACTTTAGCACGTGGTGCGTTAGTGACATAATCTTATGACGAAATGATAAGAAAAAGAAAAAAAGTAGAAAAAAAAGAAAAAAAACAGCAAGTGGGAAAGATACGGCTTCCTCGAATACCAAGTATCAAGGCGCAGAGCCAGAACGACGTAACATAAACGTATGTACTTGGTATTTCATTCGCCCTAATTGTTCATAAACCGGAACATCGGAAGAGCTCTTCCGTTCTTTGATTCATACTAAGGGTCACTCAAAACGCTATTTCGATAGCTTTCTTTTATGTTTTCAATTGCGTATTAGTTGCAGTTTATATATATAGTTGCAAAATAAGTGTTAATTTTATATTTTTTAAAAATAATAATTGATAAGACTTAAAAAAGACAACTACTGCCTTATATTTTAAGTGTTCAAAATGATAACTGAATTACATAATGAATAAAGACAAATTAAAAGGCTGCTGTACTTTTTCCTTGAGTTAAAATTTTGTCAAAATATTTTTTTGATTAGAAATTAAATGTTAAATTATTATAATTCGAAAACGGTTCTCAATTGTAATAAAATATTAAACGCATTTTAAAAATTTTTTTAAATGCATTTTTATTTTTGACAAATATTATTTACATTTTGTGCATACAATTATTATAAAATGCAGTCAAATAATCAATTTCATAATTCAAGGGAGAGAAATCTTTAGAATAAAACTTTGATACTAAATCTTTTGTTATTCAAAATGTTATATTACATTTTAATTATACTAAACGCCCTAACATTTCAATATTAAATAGTCTAGAAACAAGTCTAGACATTAGATAAAGTCATGATACGACTGCTTGTCACGCTTAGTAGTTGAAATCTCGCTAAAAAAAGAAATTTTATACGTTAATCGCAACCATAAGCTGCCAATTTAAACTATAACTGCGCTTTACCAGAGTCTAACTGTTTATATTAAACATTAAATTTAATTAATACATGCATGTTAGCTACGCTGAAAAGATTTTTCATTTTTCTTTTTCTTGAATAACAAACTATAAATGCGCAACATTTCAATTGTCAATTAATTTATTTGACAAATTCACTTTTTATTCTTTTAACTTTGTTTCATATTTTTCATGTTTTTATTAGGAATATGAAAATGTAAAAACAATATACTGTAAAAAAATATTGTTTAAATATATTATTGAAAAATATATTGTTTAAATGTATTGTTAAAAAATATATCGTTTAAATATATTTTTGAAAAATATATTGTTTACAAATATATTATTTAAATATATTGTTTAAATATATTGTGTAAAAGTTTAGCTGGTTAATAAATGGACCTTTGATTGCAATAACTATCACATTAGCGTACTTTTGTTGCGAGCCAAAGGAGTCATACTAATGATTCGAGACATTTTCACTTGTCACAGATTTCTACTGACCGCGATCTGGACATTGGGAATATATTTGGGAAAGTACAAACGTTTATTGACGTCCGTTAAATGTACACTTATATATTTGTTGATGATGTTTATTATAACCATCTGTTCGTCCAATTTTCCGTTATTACTCGCACGTGCACGTCATGTTATTATTACTGATTAAACTCACCCGAGTAACGATGACCATCTCTCAAATCGCGGCTGCTTCACCGCTACCTGCAACCAACAAATTGTTTCTTTGTTAATTCTGCTTTGTTTAAATATAAATCAGCTTTTATTTACTCAAATTAACAATTGAGAAATAAATAACTTATGTACTTAATTTACAAATTCAAACTTAGCAAAAGTAAGATCATAAATAAAATAATTTGATTATTCGAATCTACAACTTGCTAAATAACAAAAAAGATTTCAATTATTTTTTAAATTTATAATATTTTTCCAATTTTTAACATTTAATATAAGTAATTGGGTAATTATTTTTGCCCATCTCTGGTTTCTAATAAACAAATATAGATTATGCTTCCATCATTTCATCATCATATAATAAAAAGAAATAACTTTCATTTATGAGTCCCTACACAAAATATATCATATAGGACAAAATATCACATGTGTTATGATATTTTGCATTTTCATATTTAAAATAAAAAATACAAAAAAATGAAATAAAAAAAATATAAATAAATTTCATATTATTATTTTCGTTGTATGATCTTATGTTAAAATTACATGTTCGTTATTAAAACTTGACCTAAGAAATAGATAAGCATCATTCATTGGATCATTAAAAGAATGCTTAAGCAAGTACAAAAAGTTGGTTACGTGCATTTTCATTACATTTTTTTCCATCACATGTTTTGTCGTCTCATGTTTTTCATCATATATTTTTACATTTAATCTTATTTATACATAATGCGTTAGATTATTGTTCAACGGTGAATTACATGTTTCACGCAAAAAACAAAAATATGGATTTTTTCCTATTTTTTCTGGCAGCGTAACCTCAGAGGAACGACATTCCAAAAAATGACACGAACGCGAAATTTTCAATAAAAATATTTAAAAAATGCCCATTTTTTTGAATTTATATGAATGTCATCCCTCGGGAATTACTTTATCAGAGAAAATATGCAAAATTGATATTTTGTTTTTTATGTGTTTGGGTTTCATTGAGTAATTGTTTTTTATGTTTATATTGTTTTAATGAATCATTAGTTAGGCATTAAACATGTTCCGGGTTGTACTATCTTTCTTACTTTCAGTTGTGTTTGTGTATTGCTTTAAAACCCAGTGTATTACATTGAAACATTACTTTTCAAATGTGAATGGGATGAAAGATAGATGTGATGAAAGTGACATATGATAAAAATGCAATGTGATGAATAGTACACATGATAAAACTGATATGTGATGAAAAATGCATGTGATGAAAGTGATGTGTGACGAATGACATGTGATGAAAAAATGTGTGATGATAAAAATGTGATAAAGATGTCGTTCATTAAAAAGTTATGACGTACTTCAATAACATTGCCAAGAATTTAAGTATTTGTATATATACAATTGAAAATTTTGCAAAAGTTGAATACATTTCTTGACATTATGGCGATTAAATTTATTTATATCCCAGAAATTGTTAATATTTCATGAAAATAATAAAATAATTATGATAATATGTCATGTTTTGTCCTGCGATATTTTATCCTGTAATATTTTGTCGGTTTCTCATGAAATTTTATCTAAAATATCATACGTATATATATAAATATATGATCTTGTGATATAAGTTTGATAATGAATACATGTTTCTTAAATCATACTTGTAAAATGCATATTTAAAAGCAAATGATTTAAATTCCAAACTTGAAATAAAATATAGATACAATCATCATTTTGATTGCGTTAAAATCAAATTCATATTTTTTGTTCATTTCTCGCAAAGAAATTGCAAATACATAATTTTGAGCGCATAAACTACACTCGCGAGATACGATGTTCGAGCAACTAAAAAGAAAATTGATAGAAAAATAGAATAAATTATAATAGCGTGGTTTCTATAAGTCGTGGATGTCACGCGCATCTGAAGACAAATGTTTGAAAATATCATTGGTGAATATAACCGTTACTGAAGAGTGCGGTAAACCTGTTCGCGAAGTGGACTAGGTTGGCTGTATTACCAACCTTAAGCTTGACCGAGAGAACTGGATGAAACTAACATTCATCAGTAGACGTTATCTATCGTTTTGCACCGACTATTTTGCTCTTCCTTTTCGAAGATGCCCGAGATGCGCGTCTTCTTATTATTCTTACATAACTCTCTACATCTAGTATCTTATTCACGTCTAGATGCCACTTTGCAAAAGGCAACGTTCAGCATTCGCCAACAAATTATACTGTCAACTTGCACATTCAATGCAATGCCGTATAAATTGCGCGATAATTAAACCGTTAAGATGTTTTTCAGCTAAAGAAAATCTGATCCTAAAAAACATTCAATTATTGCTTATCCGTACCATAAATCAACATCAACACGACTATTTTCACCTCGAATTTGTCGTAATCAAAATCTTTATTGAATCAAAGAATATCAGAATCAAAGATTTAAATTAAGGAGGTTGTTTTGATAGTTTAAAATATAGTTTAGTTTCAATTTTTTATAAAATTATTTTATAAAAGAAATTGAATTTTGTAAGAAAATATAATTTTTGCAATATATTAAATATATAAGTATTTTCTATACTGAAGAATGTAAATTTGTAAACATTCATGAGTTAAAAAAATGCTATATTTATATTTTATAAAAATTGTTTTATTAAAAGAAATATAAGAAAGAAGGGAATTGAATGATTGTATTGAATTTTGATAGACAGTTCTGACACCAAGCTATAATTATTTTAAGTTTTGCTATAGTATTACTTGTCAGTGTGGCGTTATCCTTTTTCACAAATGAAAATGATATCGTTCCAGTGGAATTCATACGCATGTACATCCCATCCGTGATTCATAAGTATATTATATCATAGATTAACGCAAGAACAAGATTCAGCAATTAGCAGCACGTACTTCGCATAACTGTCACCTATATATGATTGCACATTTACATTTGTTTGGAGGACAATTTTTACGTAATTTAGAATTTAGAACTAGTAATTCAGTGGACGACGATGTCTGTAATTTAGTATAAGTGTTATTCAAATACTCTAAATTATAAGATATAATATATATTACAGAACGCAATACTATACAAATAGCAATAAATACGAATTTTAGTAGTGACCAGGGAACCACAAAAAAAAAAAAAAAAAAAAAAAAAAGGGAATT
>JABFPJ010001738.1:0-23424 GCA_022817425.1 Gryon sp. ZL-2020 | reverse complement strand
GACCCTCATCAGGCCCTGATGTGGCACTTCTATTTCATCAGATTACTTGATCAGGACCATATCAATTCCTAGCGTTACACACATATAATATCCTAATTTAAAAATCTAATTATGGCTAGATTAGGTAGTGTGGTTTCCTGATCATGGCCACATCAAAACCCAATTGCAATTTTTACTAGGGGAATTGAGAACATTGAAACGGTATATTTTATGTAAAAAGTATAGTAAAAATTTAATGTAAATAAGGATAAAAGTAAAATTGTCTGAAGCATCCAATTAAGTTTGCTGATATAAATAATGTATCGGGGGAACGAATGTAAAACGATTTAGTACTTGACGTAGCAAGGGTTTGTCTACATGTTAATTAGCTAATGGAAATGCGCAGCGGTAGGCGTAATAGCGGGAAATTCAAATGTATCGTCCAAATTGTACTTCGACAAAGAGAAAGTCGCTTCGCGCCCTTAGCCTCGTATTTCACCCTTGTTTTTCTTGTCGCGATGCGTCGGCCCAAACGGACTTTGAGTGCGAAAAAAGACCTTCGAGTCTGGCAACCACCAACAAAGAACTCTAAAATGAAAAAAAAGAAGAAAAAAAATACTTGGCCACATAGGGCACAACTGCTGCTTTCTAATCGACGATAAGATCGAAGCTTGGCTAATAAATCACAAGCGACGTAAAACAAGTTTTTGATCTATGTCTTCTGAAGCACGAGATGTTGTTTCTTTTTATTATTAATTGTTGCTAACATTATTTTAGATCGAGCCAAAGTTTACCTTTGTTGATAAAAGTTCATTTATTTGCACGAAATATTGAATTGCAAATTTCATGATTACAAATCTTTTTTATAATCAATTCTAAAATCAAAATATAAAATATTTTGTTGTTGCTTTAATTTATGTTTGTGATAAAGAATTTATGATAATTAGTTTATCTGCTTAATTGACAATGTTTATTTACATTAATGATTTCCTTTTAGTGGAATGAACTTTGTATAAAAAAGCAAGAGAAAAACAACGTGAAACTTCATTTCTGTGTAATCCATTTTGTTGTCCAGTGGAGAAGAAACTTATCGCTCGCGGTCGCAAAAAGAAATCGCAACTGTATTGCAGGAAGCATCTGATAATGGAATTTCGAAGACGGGCGTCTCTCCGCGATGAGTCCGATCGTTAGCAAAATCGTTTCATTAATCTTTCCGCGCCCTTGCCAAATCACCGGGCTGGGCAATTCTCATAATTCAATTAGCTTTTTCTTGTTTGCGCGCACGTCGTTTTCCCGCATATACACTGACTATCTGACTTTATTTATGGATTCTTTTGCGAAATTAAAAGATTTTTCGCGACGATTCCGAATTAACTTCGATTGATTGCTCGAACTGAAATACAGGTTAATAAGACATGAGAAGAAGTGATAAATTAACGTCATCAAACATTATTGATTACGATTTAATGACTTTGTTCTTATATTTTTTGTATATTAAACTAATTAAATCCACGGCTTCGCCTGGGTGAATTAAAAAAAAATTAATAACTACATCCCTATGAAATCCATATAAAATCCCGGACATCCATGTGACATCTTTTTGACATCCTTATGACATCCATATAAGTTTTGGTTCATCATTTCCATAGAGAGAAAAAAAATATATTTTCAGTTTTATATTTTATTTTAAGAATTTTGTTAGGAAAAACTTATCATGGATATATCATATTTATAAAATTTAATTCTCACTATGGAAGCTTATAAATCATAAGTCAAACATTTGATAAGGATATAATTCAATTACTAGAATGAATATTTGTTGAACAAACCGTTTGACTGTTTCTTCAAAATTAGTTAAACTCTATTTCATTTAAATCGATTAACTTGCAAGCATCTACTAAATTTTGTGTCAGAATAATTCATATACATCTTCGGTTGAAATTTCACAAGTATTAGAAATTGAATTTCGGAGCATTTCAGACGTACTCGACATGATATAGTCAGAGTAAAGACAAAGATACTACATTTCTCTTTGGATAGCTAATATTATATTAAGTTCAAATGTGCGAAACATAGCAATGCGTTGATCGCATTTAAACTAACATTAAAATTCATTGATTCAGAATTTCAAACAATATGTATTGCAAATATCAAAATGTTTTGACTTGGAAATTGTTTTATGCTAAATAAAAGGTCCATTTCATGTAAAGATAGACATTTTCGAATAGCTGAGTACTGGCACTTTACTACCAACCGTTGGGTGACCATTGTAAATAAAACATGAGTCAGCACTGGTTGAAACACCGATATACTCTGGCACTTTACAGATATCAACGGTTGGCAATTAGTATCGTATCTATACTGGCTTAGTACTGGCTGCCAGTGGTTTTTTGCAATACATTTTTATTAATACAAAGTAAAAATATCCTATGATTTAAAATATTCGCTACTATAAAAAATAGTATTTTTATGGTTAATATATTATTTCTGATAACACTACAAAAACAAGTGTCTCATTTTGAGACATTTTTGATGATTGAGACACCAAAAATGTCTCATTTATTCAATTTTAAGACACTTTTCGCGTCTCAATCATCAAAAATGTCTCAAAATGAGACACTTGTGTTTGCAGTGAATGTAGGAAAAAAAAAGAAAAAATACTGTACTATATTTTTCTGACGACAAATACTTTTTCTGAGACATATTGCCAGTTTCTTGCCAGTGCTGTGCCATTTCTTTCTCTATTTTAACCATTAAAATTATTTTAATGTATTTTTAATGTACAATTTTAAAATTCATTTTTCAAATAATGTTGTGCGAAAAGTTGAAAGACATTGTCAATATCTTATCAACGTTTGGATAGAACACAAAAGGACGAGTGGGAAAAAAATAATAATGAAAGAAAAAGAAGAAAAAAAAAGTAAGGAAAACATCGCGGATGAATGGAGGAACGTGCGATGCCTTTCGAGGAAACGCCGCGTCTCGAGCGAAGATGTATATTTCCATTCGCGATTTTCCTTTATCGCGCAAAAAAAGTCCGACGCGGTCGCGAGAAAGTCACGAAATGGCATTCGGTAAGTTTCGCAAATGCGCGCCGCAGAGTCGGATTTTCAAGAAGTGATATGAAAAGGCTTTTTTTTCGAACACGATACTCCACTTCGCAAATCCATCGCGAAAAAAAATCGCTGTCAAGAGCACACACGCCTGCTCTGGGATATCCGGTTTAGTGTGTTTGGCTTTGGTTTGCTTAGAAGTGACGCCAACTTCTTCGGCGTCGCCCAAATTCATTACGCAGGATTGAATAAACTCGCAACAAATTCGTGTGAGAATAATATTGGAAAGAAATGTAGTCGAATTTTTGTTGTAAAATATATACCGATTATATACCGATTTTTTAGTATTTTCTACATTGACTTTTTATATAAATAATAAACAAAAAAAAATAAAAAACTTTATTTATTTATTTGTTGTTTATTTGAGTCATTTTTTACTCTTTTTTTGAGTCAAATTATATATACCGATTATATACAGATTATATACCGATTTTGCAATATTTACATTTATTTTTTATATAAATAATAACAATAAAGAATTTCTTTTTGTTACTTTTGCCAAAATGATAAAACAGTATGTTTTCCTTAATTTAAAGTAAGAAAAAGATAAAAAAACTAAGAAAACAAAAAATCAAAGCAAACACATTTTCTTCTTATCGGAATTATTCGTTTGAACAAAATGAAGCTTATTTTTCATCAATGAAATGTGTTTACCTATTGTATTAGCGGTTTCTTTGCTCTTCTCCTTAATTAGCCGGCGTGTTAATTCTCTCTTTTGTTGGTGACCGCGAGACTTTATTTGACCGCCAGACTCGTTTTGATCTCGGTCATGTGTACGGCGAAAAAACAGAAGCAATGTAATGGCGAGAAAAAAGACACGCCGGATTACTCGGACTTAGCCGTGCAAAACTTCTAAACCAATGTTACGGACTTTCTTTTTTACTTTTTGTCCAAAAAAAGACAACAAAAAATAATGAAATAAAGAAAAAATAATATGTATTTATTTATCATTATTTAAACTTTAAATAATCTAATTTGTCACTAAAATCAACCAAAGTTAATCTTACAAATGGAATATTAACACGTAAATATTATGTCATTTCGTAGAGTAATTAAGAGACTTGTTTAACATATCTTCGGCCATTAATTCAAACGAGTTTGACATTTAAAGCTCATTCGTCTGAAATCAGCGTTTATATTGCGCCAATTTATTACTCATTAAATAAATTCAGCGGTCTATTAAATTACACCTGAGCCCTCGGATTTCGTGGATTACATAAAATATTCATTCGCTAAATTATGATTTTATCACTCCCACGTACATACGAATATATTTGGAGAATTTCAATGAGTCAATTGAACACGATGTGTTCAAACTACCTTTTGAACACTTGAAAACAATAAATAAAAAGGAGAAAAAAAACATAAAGGAACAAATTTTTCACGATAACAACATTTCAATTAATCAAAAAGTCGAATTTAGTTCGCATTGATAAGCATAATAAAACTTTTGTCATAGCTTACGTGTTTATTATTATTTCTTTCTCTCATGCAAAATCGAATTTATTTGGCTTATTTGATCGTGTTATCATTGA
Source organism: Gryon sp. ZL-2020 (assembly GCA_022817425.1). Taxonomy (NCBI): domain Eukaryota; kingdom Metazoa; phylum Arthropoda; class Insecta; order Hymenoptera; family Scelionidae; genus Gryon; species Gryon sp. ZL-2020. Next base: position 18,797 of record JABFPJ010001738.1, on the reverse strand, counting down.
GTAATATGTATGTGTAGATAAACATTAAAAAAGTGTAATATAATTCATTAATAATCAATTTTATTAAACGAAAATGGTTTAATAACGTTTTTATAAAATAATTTTTTGAATACTTACAGTCAATAAACGTTTAAGTAAGTAATTGTCTTAATATTTAAAAACATGAATTGTTCAAGTACGTATATTTAAACATTTATGTTATTAATTTATATATTTTATTATAAGTTATAATAAATTGGTATTATATTTGATAAATAGTTTTTTCCTATTGATATCCTATTGATAAAAGATCATTAGTTGAGATAATTAACGAGCTATTTTTGGTCGAGTTATTTTTTTCCAGAGTTATCTTAATAACACCGGAAAAATCACTTAAGAAAAATAAAATAACTTTTTTGATTTTTACAGTTAAAAGTTAACAATTTTCCATAAGTTAAGTTAAGTTAAAAGTTACTTAACTTTAACTTTTAAATTAACTTTTAACTTTTTTTACGTTAATTACCCAACCTTGATTATAACTAATATAAATAAATAAAGTAAAATTAGATCTTTATGGAAAAGTTGCATTCAGAAGAAAAGGTATTTTTCCATTGAGCTCGTAGCTATTGGAATTTTAATTTTGTATGTGCATAAGCAATTGTGAATTTGCATCCCATTTACATTTGTGAGTAGTAATTGAGATAAATAAAACAAACACTTGTTTTTTATACGAAAATGATACTATCAAAAAAGAGTAAATTAAAAAAAAATGACAAACTAAAATGTTACAAAGAAACAAAAAGCCCCACGAAAAGAAGTTGTGCGGCTTTTTGTTTGTGTAGAAATTGAGTATTTCTTTTTTTCATTCTATAATCGAGTTTTATTCCGGATTCAATTGATAAGGCTGAATAAGAGAATAGCGATTCGATTGGAAAACGCGATTGAAAATTGATCTATACCGTTTATATATGATTTTATGACATAACCCGAAACGACAAATTGTCTGTAATACGAAACGCTTTTGTGATAGGAATTCACGAGTGACTCTCTGGAAACACCAAGTAATGCGCGAATCAAGTGTCTTTTATGTCAAATGTGTGTCATGTAATACGAGTCAGTGTTCATTGGGAGAAACGCTAACAAATGCTGGAAAATCGAAACAAAGTTGCACTATTTTATAAATGTTTTACTTTATTCACAAATAGACGGAAAAGTCAACTGTAAAATAACTTGAAACACACACAGAGTAATAGATATCTGTAGTTTAAACCAATAAAACACTTTATTTCTTAATAAACCATATTACAATAATAAGATTTTAAGTTTTGAGTTTTTACAATTTTTTTCTTCCTCGAAAAATGGGATAAAAGTGGTACTTTTCCTCCCTAGGGATAGAAAGTAACTTAGTTAAAAAACCTTTTTTTCACGTATTTAAGTTATAAAAATACTTTCCCACCCAAGGGAGAAAAAGTTCCACTTTCGTCCCACATCTGAGGGAAAAAAGACGTGTTTTCGATACACGTCTGAAAAACGTATTTTTCTGCCCTCATCGCAGGTAAGAAAAAAGTGTTGTTATTTAATTAATAATTCAAAATAATAACAAATAAAAATGCATTAATAATAATTTAAAAACGTAATTATTAAGGATGTATCTAATACAGAATACTAAGACTGCAAAATAAAATTTCAATTACAAGAAGTATCGAATTGTGTAACGTAAAGGCCAAACGCGAAGTGGCAGGAAATGTCGACGGGGTAGTGGGTATTTATGGTGGCGCCTATTCTCGGGTTTGCACGGGACCCGTCGGGTGATGTATGGATGAGCGCACATCACATTGAACGGCGAAAGCAACGCCGGCGGTAAATATTTTGACTGGTCCCGTGAAACGCACGGGCACACTGTCTTTTAGCGAAATCCACCCACTGTCACTGCGACCATTAACTACCCTTTGTCGCTAACTGGCGCACTGACATCCACCGGAATCCACGTCGTGATTAATAGCGGATTACTTGGCGAGTGCGCGCGCGGCTCGCCTCTCCAAACCGCGATCATGTAGCCAGATGTTCCAGTTACTATTATTTGCCCGACGATCGCGAGAAAATAGCTATTTCGTCGTATACGGAACACGTTCGTGTCGTATTCATCAAAACACCTGCTCAACAACCTGCTGCATATCATTTAATTTATTCCTATCACAATATAAGCAATATTTACTTTTACTTTCTTGTGGATTTCTGTCTTAATGTTAGAATGGATTACATTTTTTATGCTTGAATGGATAAAATTAAACGCAATTATAAACATTTAATGCAATTTTTAAACTAAGGTGTATGAATGTTATTGTGTGTTTAAATGAATTTTCCTCCCTAGTACAGAAAAAAGTACTTTTTATCCTTAAGACAGAAAATAGTATATTTTTGTACTAGGGTGCTTGCGCCCGTGTGGAAAACGACAGTTTTCTGTACGAGTGCCCTCAGGCACGAGTGTGGAAAGTAACTACTTTCCGTACAAGTGCGGAAAATCACCACTTTCCGTACTGCACAAGTGCTGAAAATAGTATATTTCTCAACTAGTGAGAAAAGAATCGACTGAACTCACAAATTAAGAATATTACTTTTCCTTACGAGAGTGGGAAAAGTAACTACTTTTCCCAAGAGTAAGGAAAAGTTATTTTTCTCACTGGGGTAGAAAAGAGTACTTTTCCGTCCTAGGGCAGAAAATTGCTCTTGAATACGTAATGAATGTACTATTTCATGCTTAATTGTTCGATTTGTACTAAAACGTCTATTATATATTGCACTCGGTGAAAAAAAAGAACGAAATGTAGGAGCATGTAGTGAATACTATAAATTTGCAAGCCTTTACATTTTGAAATAAAGACTAATTCGAGCGAGTATCCCTAAAGAATTCCCCACGGAGCAATGAAAGGTCAGGGCATGACTTTCGTCGGCATTCAATTCTGTCCATTTATACAAGCGGCTCGTGTCGAGAAACTGCGAACTTGTAATTTTCACATATGTCACGTTTCGCTCTTCCACCTCGCATCGCTTAAACAACAATAAATTTCAATACATTTCTTCTTCATTATACCGTCGAATTATGTTTAAGGTGTGATTTGAATGTTAAATGTTTTGACCGTGTGCCTTACATTAATTCGCATTACATACATTAATTGATGATTTATTATTCAATTTGAGATTATTTTTTAGCAATTAGCATATCTGAGATTGGAGCAGAAAAAGCCCTTTTTCGCCCGTGTGAGAAACCATCTTTTTTATCCTCAAAAGTGGGTCGAAAGTGGCATTTTCTCTCCCTCACAAGGAAAAGTAATTTCATCCCTTAAATGACGTAATGTTAGACTACTTTCCCTCCCTAGGGAGAGAAAGTGCCACTTTTGTCCCCACTTTTCAAAAAAAAAAAAAAAAAAAAAATTTATTACGTATCAAAGACGTTTTGTCCCGGGAGGCATACAGGCTTTTGAACCTGAAATCGGAGCAGGAAAAACATTGTTTCGCCCTAGAGTTGCAAAGTGTTTTTCTGCACTGATCACAGCTATGAAAAATAGTTCTTTTTCTCTTCAAAGACAAAAATATAAGTTATTAATTTTTCTTTAATAAATACATCTTTTTGTTATTTCTAATTGTTTTACTCTTTTTCAAATTATATTATGCATTTTGCATAAACACGTCATGTACAAATATCCACGCACATTTCGAATTGTCTCTCAATCTCGGTCTCTCTTGTTCTCTCCGTCTCATTCGCTTTGAACCTATTTACGGAACTAATGACTATTTACTGCGGCCTTCAGTAATCAAATGAACAAAGGATCTTTGGTCATGCTGAGAATTATTTAAGCTCGCGAGATAAACTGCGTCGCGCAATTGCAAAAGCGGAAGATATGTTACGTCTCCGTAAACTTTGTCTCGAGCATTAACGACGTTACTGTGTGTACATTTCGACCGTTTTGTCGCACCCAACTATCCGCCAAATATCGTTTCGTCTGCATTTTACATCTGCCTCTTATCTTTCTCAAACAAAATTATTTGTAAATTATTTGTGTAACAGAAGCAAAATGAAAATGTCACGTTGAATTAAGAATACGAAATATTCTCTGACGATAAATAAGATAGAATGATTAATTTATAATTTTGGCAAACGTTGAAATAATAATGTGATAATGTAAATGTAAGAAAGTTTATATGGAAAACTTGGAAACGTGTGAGTAACGATAAATGCCCTACGATTCTTTCATCACTTAAAGAAGTTTTCACCGGGTAGAGCAATATATCCAGTAAAAATATCGTCACGCGATACCTAATTTTCTAATGCACTGTTCCTTATTCTGACTAAAAATATTTTCAATTACTCCGATAAACCGTGATCTCATCTACAACATAAATTCTGATGTTTATGTCATAATTACACTAATGGTGTTATTTTGATACGAATATGAAAAAACAAAAAAACAAATTCAAACCTGCAAAGAAAGTATTACAGTTTTATTTATGTCAAACCTTCATAAATACAAACTTTAAAAAGTATAAAAATTAATTAAAATTAAAACGAAAGAACAAAGTGTTGAATTGTAATTAATTTCTGGAATCATCAAAATTGATTATCCCTATTTGGTCGGATGAATGAAAATAGAGAAATATTCAGACGTGGAACCTTGAAAAAAACCTCTCGCTATTCCCGAGTTAACCGTAAAACTTAAACCGAATGACACTGGTGAAAATGTATGCGATATGCGTTATGAAAACATTACTCTCGTGAGAGGTAACTTTACTGTAATTTCTAAGTTTAAAACATCCCTTAGTGCAGTTAAGATTTAAAGCAATAGTTATTACGCTATGAGCCATACGGCCGTTCGTTTGACAATATCAAGTAGTAGGAGTCGCGATCTCGCCAGACCATAGTATTTCATGCGTTATCGTCAAACTTTCTCATTACTAATATAAACAATCATTTAACTTGAACAATTCAATTTTAATAATCAATTTTTTCATTTTATTAATCAAATCATTTTCAGTTTCAGTTTCAGTTTACATGAAAACGATTTCGATTCTTCTGAAAACGGTTTGCTTTTGTTTTATGAAAAATGTTTCTTCAATTAATAATCTTGACATGCTTTGTCATAATCTGACACTTTGTGTTTTCTAACAAGAAAACAAAAAGAATGTTATCAGAACAACATTTTAATACATAAATATTTTAATAATAAATAAATTAAATTAATTTAATTATTTTAATTAATTATTTTAATAAATAAATTAATAAATATTTTATTATATTTGAATATTTTTAATTAAACATATTTGCATATTTTGTCAATACAAATTGCAAGTAAAAGTGTTGATTGAAATCTCGTTTGTAGGTTAGATTAGTGAAGTAGAAAAAGATTTAAATTGGATTACACTATTGGAGTACACTTACGTTGTAAAATTGTAATTATGTCATCCGGTATATTTTTTTCTTTTCAAACATTCCATTTTGTTACACAATTTCACAAATGATATACCGAAAAAAATGTAAATTTACAAAATCAGAAGAGTAGAAACAAAATCGCCTTTAACGACTATAAAACGTATACTAAATGCAGCGGAGTAAAGATATACATTTTGAGTATGACTATCGGCTTCAGAAAAATGGATTATGATTCCCATTAGAAAATATAGTATTTAGGAAAGTAGAATTTACTTTTAATTGAAATATATTTTAAATTTCTTTTAAAAATAATATTATCATATTATTTAGATTCCTATTTATACAAATGGAAAGTAATTGAATCTGACAATAATTTTATATGAAGATTATTATTTCTGAGAGTGTTTAATCAAACTTTTACATTAAAACACACCTATCTAACTAAACATTTTTCTTACATAATTCAACATAGTAATACAATAATAATAATAATAATAATAATAATAATAATAATAATAATAATAATAATAATAATAATAATAATAATAATAATAATAATAATGTAAAATATATAGTATACAAAAATTTAAAAAAGTAATATAAAATAATACAATTAAAAAAATGTTTCTCGTCTTCCACACAAAATTAAGCTTCACATTCATTTGTTATAAATTAAAACTGAATTTCCATTCTCCTTCCTTATTTACCATATTTCACCAGGCTGAAATCTTGAAAAGCATATTGTTTTGTGCAAAATAATACGATTAATTTTGAAAATTGAATGGGCGGAAACTACATAAATCAAGTTTAGTACCCTTCAATGTGACATTGAAAATATGAAGTAAGATAAAGAGAAAAAAAGATATCACAAAGAAACAAAAAAAAAACGCGAAGCGACAGTAGAAAAGTTTACCACACTGAGAGAAATACGATTCGCGGTGGGGTGGACGATTAATTGCTAAAATAACCAGACACGAGGAATCGTTTAGTCCCCGGTATGGCGCATTGTATATCGCTATCGGCTCGGAATGCGTGTCCGCGAAAATGGACATAATATACGGAGACAGTTACCGCGTTTCGGCGATATATCGTTCGCAGTAAGTGGACGGCTTGCGATAGATTAAGAGACTTCCCTTTTGGACGTAGATTATGCACGTGATCTATAATAATGCGCGTTAACCAAAAGTCTCTTTATCGCCCGCTACGAATATTACGCTTTTTCCCCCTTGCAAAAACATTTAGGGGAAATCACTTCTCCCCTGTGCCCCCCATTTCATTAGAGAATTAACAGACGTAGAAAAGAGATTTTATCCCGGATGCATAAATCATTTCCACAGAATATTTTTTGCATTCAAAATAAATCCGTTTCATCATTTAACGTTAACTTTGTTTGCAACATAACTTTAACGATAAAAAGATGATGAAGATGACGATTTTTTTTTTAATTTCGGGACATTACAATTTTAAACATGAATGATGGATTAGAAAGACTGGAATTTTAATGTAAGTCGTAAGATTGAAAAAAAGTTAATTACATTAAGGAGAGAAGTTTAATGTAATGCAAGAAATGTAATGTCTTTTTTGCATTACATTTCTTTGTGTAAAAATAATTTTTAATTATAATTTAAGTATTTCATCTAAAATTATAATGTACAAAATAAACACGAAAAAAGCAATTATTTTTATCCGGATCATACGAGTAGAGCTTTTATGAAGCACTGGAAAACTCGACACAAAATCTAAACACTAAGATCAAAACGTGCCGCCAAAATACGTTATTTGAGATGACGATATTATTCAATTTTTTTACTACGTCAACTTCTCGCGACTACTTTTTTTCAATTCCATCTGGTTTTCATTTGGTGGCCAAATATAAACTTTTTATTAATGTAAGAAAATCTAGAATACATTTTTTCTACTACCTTTTTTCATTTCTTAAATATTAAAATGAATTCCTATTCATAAAAAAATAAATAAAAAAGTGTAGCTATATATAAACTAAACTAAAGAAAAATGTTTTTAAAGAACGTGCAAAATATTTCGCTAAAGCGATACCAAAATGGCGAAAAAAGTTGTAGTTTATTCGAAAGGTTTATTCCATAAAGTATGATTATTTTATAGCCAGCAGCGACTGAAAACAATTGTTTCGCTAAAAAAAGTATGTCAACTAAATCTGTCAAATAACAATATAAGTGCCATGAAAGTTCGCGTGGCGCTGTCTGAAATCGTCACGTAGAAAGTCATTTTATTGTTAAAAGCATCATAAACGTCGGCGGATGTCATTACAATCCCCCAAAGCGAGTATGCCACTGCGTTATAAACGTCAGTGCGAATTGTATTGCTCCTTGCCATTCACCGATATTACTGCGCGTCCTGGTTATATTATATTATTGTACTGTATTTTTGTGTAAAATAGACCGTCAGTGTGAACGCGACGCATAGTTATATTAATAACATTTAACAATGCGCTTCGTTACTGATACTTCCATATTTCAAAGTATTATCAAGAAATATGCTTACGCTTTATGTAACACAAAATCATGATGTTGAAATTGATATCGATACATATTATATTTACATTTTTATTACATTAAAAATGAATATAAAAATGAACAAATAAAACAGAAATGTTCATTTACACAAGAAAGACAAAAAATTATTTATAAAAAGTTACTTCCCTAGTAAAAATTTGATGAGGCATGCCACACCTAGCGTATGGCCATGATAAGGATAGCCTTAACAAAACCTGTTCTCAGTTTTTCTGATCTGGGCCACCATAATGTGGTTTACCTTATAAGAACCTGACAAGGTCCACATCTGGTTGCCATGGCGTAAAATTGACTTTTTTTATTAGGCTACCCTGATGGGGGCCTCATAGGGTTAGCCACATCACAACCACAACTTAGCCAACCTATAAGTAGTAGAAGCTCTTAGCTATGATGTTCAAGAGTCTTGGTGGTGTAGCGGTTAGAGGGTTTGCCTACTGATTAGAAGGTCGTTGGTTCAAATCTTCTTTAAAACAAATTTTTTTCATCTGTTGTGGAATCCGAATCAGACCCTCATCAGGGCCCTGATGTGGCACTTCTATTTCATCAGATTACTTGATCAGGACCATATCAATTCCTAGCGTTACACACATATAATATTCTAATTTGAAAATCTAATTATGGCCAGATTAGGTACTGTGGTTTCCTGATCATGGCCACATCAAAACCCAATTGCAATTTTTACTAGGGTTTCTGCATATTTAAATAAATCTGATTTGAATCTAATTATAATATGTTTGTTCAAACTGCGAAAAAGTGTAGATAATTTGTAATCATTTGTTAAAGGGAATCCTAACCATTGCACGATTTCAAGTCGACAAAAATGTCTGAAACTGCGACGTTTTTCTCCGCAATTTCCTACTTGCACACAAACACTCTCACACATACATACGAACACGTATAGTCTCTCGTGATCATGTCAAGCAGAATTTATTTCCTCCGTGCTCGAATTCACCTGGATACGTAACAGACGGAATACGCTGGACTTGCGCATGAAATACACACGCGACTAGCCGAGAGAAGAACCGAGAGGAGATGCGCACAGTTTCATGTTACTTTATTTCAATTCAATTAAACATAATCTTCTACACCAACGTGAAGCTTTATTTTTTTATCATTTACATTCTAATTTCTGTTGACGTAAATGAAAAGTATACTTAACTTTATTTTACTTTGTGATTTTGTTTATCATTTTTTGTATTTTTTGTTTATAATATTGTTTATAAATTTTAAATATTTTTTACAATGATTTTGATTGTTACTTACATCAAGCCGGAGATAATAAATTATATTTTGAAATTGCATCTGAATAAATTTATGGTTTAATTTTATTTCCTCTTACTCTTCTGTTGTACGTGAAAACGTATGTTAAATAGCCAAAATAGAGTGCATTTATCAATTCTTAAGTGTGTCCAACAATAAACATGAGAGAATATCTTTTTGATGGAAGAAGCAGAAGAGGAGTGAATATCGCCATAAAAAGAAAGTAAGATGGGAAAGTACAATGAAGAGGCGTGGAAATGAAGGAAATAAAGAAAGGTGGGATATGTGCCTGGGCTCTCCGGCAACCAAGTACGAGAGTCATAAAGAGCCGGCAAATCTTTTCATTATCGCCGACCCTTTAAGTGATTCGTATATCATCGTAAGCAGCTATAACCTGAGCGTTACGCGAAAATAAATAAGACTCCGACTACATACGTTTTCTCAACCAATGTCCAATATAATTGCATGACAGAAAAAATACTAAAACGATTGTAAAAGTTTATAAAATTGACTTTTTTTGTATCATAAAACACAGATTTTTATGAAAATGCATTTAAAATATTTGAAATGGGAATTTAAAATTGTTATTTTTGTGGAATTAAATGTTTGTTTCAAACTTATGATGTACATTCGTTATATGACAATAAAAGTTAATTATAATTATAATTATAATTATGATGCAATGTGTAGACTATTTTGCAAATAGAGAATGATTTATTAAAGCAGAATGTTTACGCCTAAATATAGACATGGCATTTTAAATGAATACGCAACACCGGTTATTTGTGGAACATAGAAATATCACTCGACTAAAGGGCTAACGTTTGTTTAATATTTTGTGTCTCGCAGTGACTATTGTCAACAACTTTCACGTGTTGCATATTTTATGAATATGTCTGCTGACGGCGGGGTTAATTTGTTTTTATTATTTTCGGCCGTCGCAAAATTTGTTTGCCTAAATAAAGAGAATCCTTTTTGTGATTATACATTTTCGATGGCATGCTAAAATATCCTATACATTTAATATTAGTGCGATGTATTGCAAAGTTATTTGTATATTCTGGGAATATTAAATATTGAGCAATGTTTTACAATGTTCTATTTGTGTGTAAAAATTTAATTTCGACACCTGTACGAAAAATATATATATGTCAAAATAGTAAATAACTAAAATTGATTGTTTGCCTTTAAAATATATTCGAACATTTATTTTGAATATATTTTTGATATGTAAAAATATTTTTGCATATATTTTGCGAATTTTTACTTATATTTGTTAAAGTAAAAATATCAAAAAGGGTATACTTCACACACCCTGTATATTTCAAAAGTATAGTTTAAAGATATATAAAATATATAAATTTGTAGTAAAAATATATTTGCGTATATTTCGCAAAATATATTTTAAATATATTTTAAATATATTTTGTCAGTGTGTGTAATTTTGTGGTACTTCAATATTTAATTCGTATTAAAATATATATATTATATATTAACTTAGTTATTTTATTTCGAAAAAAATAAATTTATTCAATAGATAAAAACTGCAATGAAGCGATAATATAAAGCAGAGTGAAAAAGCAGTGCATTTAATGTATTCGATATATTTGTGCCAATGCGTAATTTATTGTCTATAACCCCAGACATAAATACGCTAACGAATAATTTATGGCGAATTGTCCATATACATCACAGTATCGCGTTATCTATCAACATCTATTTATCCGCTTCAATCTCCGCTTATATAGTATCTACATTTATTTTCCGTCGATTATTCTCTTCTTTTGTTATATTATCCACGAATAAACTGTCTCGTGTCACATACGGAATGTGCGAAATATTGCATGAAACTAATAATGAAAATAATGTTTTGAGAGTTTGAAATTTCATGGAATATTTTCTTTATTCCAACATAATGTTATACAAATTAATGTAGATAATACAATTCCTTTTTTCAATATCAAAAAGTGTTTAATAATGCAAAAAGGAAAAGAAAAAAAAAACTCTCCACTTTTTTCAAATGTTAAATCCATGCGTTAAAACGAGTTCTCAGAGTTAAGATTTTATGTGGACATTATTTTAATAATGATCGTAATTGTAAAGTTGTTCAAATAAGAATTTTTAATTATTGTTAACATACAATGAAGGAAATATAATAATAAAAACTATTATTTATTTTTTTAAATAAAAAACATTATTATAATATATAATAAAAAGAGTGACACGACACAATTTTAACAATTATTATTATTATTATCTTATAGTAATTTTATGGTAATGTAATAACGAATATAAAATATAAATGTTACGAAATATAACACATTTTATTATTATTATTATATCTCCTTTAATGTTAAAAAAAAGTAACAGCAATTGATATTAGAAGAAAATTAGAATGAACAAATTTGAAGTTTTAATGATTTAAGGTTAATGAAAGCCATCATCTAGGTTGTTGCATGGCTTTACGAGGTCCTTCGTTCTTTATTGATGGTTTTACGTTGCAGCGTCGCGACACAGCCGCATAAAACGTTCTTTGCTATCATCCTCACCTTCGGTCTTTCATCCCAAACGTGAAATCCTCATCTATTATACATTTGTATCTTATCGTTTATTTCTTAATGCTGCGGTTGTTATCTTGTTTACTAGGGTGCCTGAATTCTAACGCTTAATACAAGATGGACCTTTTTATGGGATGTAAAATCGTTTTAGGGGGATTTTTACCCAGAGAGGATTCCAGCAGATCTGTGTCTTCGATTAATATATTCCCAGACCATTTTAAGATACGCAAGATTGATGCGTAATTACGTTTAACGTGACAAATTAGACGTTTGATAAGAAACTTTTTGATTTATATGTTTATGTATTCTGCCGTTCCTTTGAACTACATTTTCTTGACGTTTACAATTCTTATTTCTAAATTTTTGTTTATATCAAAACATTTGTTATTTATTTACAAATATGAAGGTCAATTTATTCTAATTATTTGTATATTATTATTGTTTACTAACAAATAATGAAACATGCAATATTTGTTTTCACAAAAAAAAACAAAACTAAAACATTGTTTGTTTTGTTTTTAAAAGAAACAAAACAAAAACAATGTTTGTTTTATTTTTAAAAGGAAGAAAACAAAAACAATGCTTGTTTGGGTTTTAAGAGAAACAAAACAAAAACAATGTTTGTTTTATTTTTAAAAGGAAGAAAACAAAAACAATGCTTGTTTGGGTTTTAAAAGAAACAAAAAAATGTTTGTTTTAATTTTAAAAGGAACAAAACAAAAACAATGCTTGTTTGGGTTTCAAAAGAAACAAAACAAAAACAATGCTTGTTTTATTTTTTAAAAGAACAAAACAAAAACAATGCTTGTTTGGGTTTTAAAAGAAACAAAAGAAAACAATGTTTGTTTTATTTTTAAAAGGAACAAAACAAAAGCAATGTTTTGTCTTCAAAGAAAACAAAACAAAAGCAATATTTGTTTTCAAAAAATTTTGCAAATAAAATTTAATGAACAAAATAGTTTACCCAAGTAAACTGAATGGATGTATGTTTGAAACGTTCTATATATAAATGTAATTGAGTATATTAATTTGCATATTTCTAGACATTTATACATTTTTCAAACGCAAATTAAAGTCTTCCTTCCTTTTTTGTCACCCTTCTTTGATCTCAAAACTAACATTTATTACTTATTTTCGCGTGCCGACGAATTATAGGCCGCCATTTATTTCAGTTTCTTGACTTTATATATAGTTACGCATTAAAGAACACGTGGCGCCTCTGGTGAATCATTCAAAGTCACAAAAATGTATACAGTCGAATTAAGCGGAATTGCTTCAATTCGTGGTATTACACAGCATAATGCGGTCTTATAAACACGCGCGCATTTGTCGGTCAAAGTGTACAACGCGGGCGCAATGCTGGTCTCGTCTTTTTTTCTATTTTCTCACGTTATCGTCCGGGATGTATGCTTAACGACCATGAAATTGTCTCTTTACGATTTCGAGATCAAAGTACGCATGAATAGTTCGCAACGTTTTCTGGTCGAGCTAGAAAATTTGCAGATTTCGTCTGCATAGTTCCAAGCAATCTTTCTCTTCCTTCTTTCTTTTTTTTTTTTTTCCTTTTAATCATTCTTTTTATTTCTACAGTTTTTATATATCATACGCCAAAAGGCATTTATATTTGTAGTATATTATTTGTGTATTATATATTCTTACTCAGCGATTCATATTTGAAGCCATTTTGCTACTTAAAACGATCTTTAGTAAAAAAGATCGAAACTTTTTCTTCCCTTGAAAGATAAATGACATTTAATGAAATGTGACATAAATCAAGCGTTTTTTATGATTCTGGTCGTCTTTCTGAAACATTAAGCATACTTCGTCGGCGGAAAAGTGGCTTCATGAAAAGCACATTCGTATTCTTGCTGGAACGTTTTCGTCAAAGATTGAAGGGATGCAGTGCGTGCGTCTACGTCTGGAATGACATCTTGCTACCCATGTTTTATCCAACTTACGTTTTGACCTCTCCCTGCATATTAGCTTTATCTCAAAACGCTTATATATCGAGTGATCATCATTTTCCTTATTGTATTCATATGAAACTGTTATATATCTATCATTAAATTTATGATCGGAAAATTCCTTCATAATCATTTTTAGCATTGAAGAATATCAAAAAAAAATATTGTAGAGTAAAAAGGATCATAATTGTCTAAACATAAAACATATATTAACAATACATTCCAGATGGAAATTTCAGTATTCCGCCATAAATGATAAATGGCCCATGCACGGGCCAGCATTGGCAGTCGGGAGTCGACAGCCAATGCTGCCGCAACACTGGTTATTTTTGCATGCCGTTCATTGTCACAATAACTCAAACAGCCCAACTCTGGGCCAGTATTGGTAATCAAAGGTCGGCAACCATTACTGGCCGAGCATTGGCTATTTTTATGGCAGATTATTCTTTAAATAAGTCAAATAAAGTAACTCTGGCCCAGTCATGGTAGACAACAGAAGTATATTTTTCCATTTAGTTAATTGTACTTAAATGTGTAATACGAAATTTCCTTTAAAAATTGCAATTATTTACAAATTATTGTAAAACTGGATTTGGTATGTTTATATATACTTAAATGGTAGTATAATAAATAAAAATTATTATAACTGATACGTATAATTATTTATGAGTCGTTATTAATTACTATTATTAATTACTAATTAATTCATATAATAATTTATTTATTAATAAATTAACTAATAAGTATTTTACTAAATTTATTTATATATTTTTAGAGAATGTGTTATTTTTATAATAAATGGTACAGTTGTTAAAATTAACGACTGATATTTGTTTAATTTACTAAATTAAACAATTTAACAAAATATCAGTTGTTAATTAATAATAATGGAAATGCCTATTTGCGTCACCTCATTATCAAAAATATTTCTTTTTAATTGTCGGCGCAACACTGGCCCGGTATTGGTTTCGGTATAAAAAATTTAAGAGAATGTGTTCATGTTATAAGTCGAGTATTTTTGAAAATGCCGTGGAGTAGGGGTAAAGTACGAGACCAGTAACCGCAAGGACCGGAGTTCAATTCCCAACATCGGAGAATTAAAAAAATAAAAATACACATTTTTAATTAATTAAAAAATTAATAATAACCTTAAATAACATTTAAAAAAAAACAATTAAAAACTAAAAATTCGATATATCCCATTTTTTATTGTTAAGAATTGAAAAATTAATTAAAATAAAACCAGTACTGGTAGCCAGTACTGGCGCAACGTAATACGGTGTTTCCTTACCAATATTGCGCCAACGATGAAATACGACGGTCGACCACTGATCGCCATTACTGGGCCTTTAATGAGCTAATTTAATGTCCATCTGGGATTATTCAAAAAATCATATATTAATAGTATATTAATATACTAGCTGAATCCTCGGTTTCGCCCGAGTCTAAAAAATATTTAATCTGTGACATCCGTATGATACCCATATCATAACGATATGATATTCATATGACATACGTATGACATCCCTATAACATCCTTATGAAACTCTTATGACATCCTTAGATATCCTATAACATCCTTATCACATTCTTATCAAATCCTTATGAAATACTTATGACATCCCTATGAAATCCGTATATAGATCATTTTGTTATAAAATCATTATGATCCGTTTGATTGACACGAATATAAAAGAAAAGAATTAATATTTCAATTGTGCGTCTTCTTTGATATGAAAATAAATTGATATTAAGCAGAATCAAACGGGTAGGATCAAAAAATAATCTCATAAACTAGGGCTAATTAACAGAAACGAAAATAGATAATGCCGGATGATAAGGTACTGGTATTTGAGAGATTTATAATGTCGTGGGGAGAAATCACCGACGTATAACAATACGAACAACTCTAACCGAGGGATATTTACGAAGATGGATCAAATGTGATCCCTGCTAGACAGACCTAAACCTGTGGACATTCCTATCTTTGAGGCGCGCATTCGGGCCAGCTTGCACAACTTCCGTAAACCCATCCCTGAGAGAATTTGCGCGCGATTGCAAATGATTTTAAAACCTCCAAATCCACGTGGATTAAAGCGTCCTTTCTCAATCTAACGCCTGTTTCAAATGCAACGATCAGTTTCAAATTCCGACTATTCAAATTTTGCTACGTACAACGTTGTCAATTTAATGAGCTGAATTCAATAACTTGGATTAAGCATTTCCAATGACAAATCAATTTCACTTTATCCAATATATATTCAACAACATTTATATGCAGAGATTATGCTAAGTCTTAGTGATAAACAAATTCATTTATTTATGTGAAATACGACGTTAATAAACATTTAGAACTCACGTTATTATCATACTTGTGACATAATAAGCTAAAATGTTTATGATAATAATTTATTTATTTATGAAACTAATTCAGGAATATTTCAAATAAATTATAATAAATATGTACTGAGAAAAGATGACATTAAATTTCGCAAAATCAACGAACTGAATTATTTTCCGACTAAAATTGTTAATTAAAACGTTGTTTTTTTTACATTTTTACAAAATTTACATTTTGAGTTGACAAATTAATATTGCAAAATCTTGACGTGTCCATTGAAATTCACCACACGAACAAGCGCTATTCCAAAATCACTGGTTATATGTTATTCTTGAAACTTTCTATAAATTGTGATATTGGCTTCTTCTCGAGTTGAAGCATGTATCAGGTTTTTTTTGGATTACCCTTTATTCAACCATTTTTGCATGATCCAAATGGTGGCTAGTGCAACCAGCACTTAAGTGTTACCATTCATTTTAACTTCTTTCTTGTGTGCAACTTTTTTCCTACCCTCACGGACAGCGTAAAATGTCGGCAAAAAATAACTTAATAATTGATGGCGAGACGAAACATAATTTAATGTTTCCTTTGGCTTGCTTTTTTATCGCATTTTCAAATTCAATGTTCAAACTACTATATCGTTTGGACAACAAAAATGCATTTTCCTTACAGAAAACAAGGATTTTGGATTTTAAAACATAAATGTTCTAAATCTTCATTCACACTGCCAATCATAGATCTTGAATTTTTACTCTTTTTAATAGCATTCTGAATCCATTGGCAAAAAATAATCAATTTTGCTGTGAAAAACAGTAAAAATGAAAGTTATTTTAGTAAATATTTTCGTTATTTTCTTTATAAATTATTGTTTTTAACAGTAAAATTTGATGATTTTTTGATGGATTCAGAATGCTATCAAAAACAGTAATAATTCAATTGAAAATTGTACATTTTAAGGTTTTATGATTGTCAGTGCATCATTTTACAAATGTAAATAAATGTAATAATGTAATATAATAATTATGAGACTTGTGAGTAAACGAGAAGGCAAAATCAAACGAGAGATATCAATGTTGAGATATATTTTTTTTGGTCTACAAAACCAGATTGTGGGGGTGATTCGTAATCGCTCGTCATCGTTAGGGGACACACAATGCGTGCCACGATGCGATTCCAAGATACCACCCCCATTGTCTATCAAACCTCTTGCGTCTACTCCCCAACCACAATTTTAGTATTATGAACACCATGGATTGCGCTCGTGACTACCAAGTGCGCTTTAACTTGGACGGTTTAGCACGCTCAAACTAACCCGTTGTTGACATCTTTTAGAACTCCGTCTCTTTCCCAATCAGAAGCTTTGTGTACGATGCACTTTGTCAACCAGATCAAGATCTCTTACAATTAGTCAGAAATACGTTCGATATGTCTCTCTCGGAGACTTTACGATGACTTTTTCACGGATGAATCTGAACAATCTCGAATTGAAAAGTATTGCACAAAAGATTTTTTTTCTATATATTTAGATTAATAATTTATAGTTTAAAAGATGTAAATGTAACTTTTTAAGGACTTACGATATTGACGAAATAAAAAATGAGGTTACTTACCTGAAACGTAAATAAGAAATTTAATTAATTAAATTTAAAGTCTAAATATAAAACATAAGAAGCAGAGATGGACAAAAATAATTACTCAATTACTTATATTAAATTTTAAAAATGGGAAAAATATTATAAGTTTTAAAAATAATTGAAAACTTTGATGTTACTTGGCAATTGTAGAGTCGAATAAACAAATAATTCTTTTTATGATCTTACATTTGCTAGGTTTGAATTAATTTTATTTACAAAAGTAATAGTTCATTAAAAATTCAATTACTTTTCAATTAATATCTGCATATTTTTCACTTTTATACCAATAATGACTACGGTACCTCCATTTTTAGTTGAAGACAGTCTTTTTTTATAAAATAAATATGCACTTTTTTACTACTTGATTGTATTGTTTTTAATAATTATTAAATATATGGCTTAATTGAGTAATGGCCTTGCCCATCTTTGATAAGAAGTCCTTTCTTCCTTGAATAGTTAAAAATTGCACTTTTTCTCCGTAGGAAGGAAAACTAACCTTGCATCGTTATTTTCTGTCCACAGGGAGGACAAGTAAACTTCTTTTACGTTATTTAAGGGATAAAAGGTCTTTTCTTCCCCGGAAAGCAGGATAAAAATGACACTTTTCCTCTCTAGAGAAGGAAAGTAACTTTCTTATTTTAAGAAAATATGAGAAAGAAAAAAATTGTTTTCGATGAACATTTGAAAAAAAATGTTTCTATTTCTTTTTTTTATTTTTTGATCAAATATTTTTTCATATTTTCAGAAAAATCTTCTTCTAAAAATATTAAGAATTTTTAAAATATACCTTAATGTTTATACACGGAGAGAAAAAATATATCGAAAATTACTAGATTCTGTAGCAATGTTTACTAGACTTTTACGTAATGATTGCTGTTTTTCCAAGAAAATTTCAGACAATTTTATCAAATATGGATAGCCTTAACAAAACCCGTTCTCAGTTTTTCTGATCTGGGTCACATTAGACCCACATGAGGCAAGTATCATGTTTTTTCGAAAAGTGGCATCCTGCTCAGGACCACATGCGATATTCTGATAAGGTAATGTAATGTGTGTAACGCTAGGCATCGTTATGGCCATAATCAGG
>JABFPJ010001737.1:3124-23427 GCA_022817425.1 Gryon sp. ZL-2020 | reverse complement strand
AACAGAAATCCCTTCCTCGTGCGATTACAAACCTCGCCTTCGGCTCGGATTGTAAACTTCGCACGAGGAAGCGAATTTCTGTTTTTGTCTCCCTTGATATGAAATATACTATTTCGTTACTCAGCCATGAAAAACGCACTTTTCACTCTTAGGAGGAAATCGAAAAGTTCCTTTTTTTCCTTCCCGCGTAACGAAATATAATATTCCAATGCACATGTGAGAAAAATTATACTTTCCTAATAGCACAACATTTTCTCAGGAAATTCCAAAAATATCGTTTTTTTAAACATTTAATCTCCGAAAATCGGTAAAATATTTCAGAATATCCCCAGTAAGTATAATTGCAGATATTTTAAGAACATTTTTGGAGAGTTTACAATAAAATTGCGATAATTTAAATAAACTATTGTTACTGTATATTTTTGACATTATTTTGACAGATATACATTTCGCAAAAAACACTTTCGATTCTTGAATTATTAAATTTGATTTGAATTTCATTTTAATTGGAATAAGAAAATAATGTATTATCCCAATAAATTTAATATCAAATAAACACTAAAAACTAAAATTATATATAACAGAAATAGTAAAATCTAACTTTACTTTCATTATGTTAAAAAACAAACTTATTAAAACTTTTTCAAGTAATAAATATTAGTTCATTACTTGAAAATAACTTACTTTGTATTCAATTCACATTTATATTATTTTTCATACGTTTTAAAAAGTTTCCATTTATTAACAACAAATTTCCATTTATTATCAAAAAATTTTAACGTTTTGTCTTTGCGGTTATAAGCATTATTTTTTGGGTTTTGTATGTCAATGGAATAGAAAATGAGAATTATGTTTTTTAAAGATTTTAAGTTAAATTAAGAATAAAAGAAAAATGTAGTTTTTAAAACTTCAGTTCAACTGTTTGTTAAAACTAGTACTGGTATCCAATGGTATTACTTTCTTTTATATATTTATATTTCATTAGATTAACTGACAGAGTGCAATTAAGCTTATAAAACTCGTCAAATCATTATACAGATATTATATTTTTATAAAATTCAATTGCATAAAAATAAAAAATATTGTTATTGTTGTTAACAAGCAAAATGTTTCTTAAAAGATATCTTATCTTCTTCTATTTTTCTCAAATTTTGATTAATTTCATTAGGAAGAGCAATATATGACCAAATATTACCAATTGAAAGAACTTTTCTTTTCAAGGATTTCATCTTGGTTCAGTTCATTCAGATATTTAGGCAACGCGTATTATACGTGGTGTTCAAAAAACATCGACTCCACTGTTACATTCATAAACGAATAAAGGTAACATGTCTTTAGGAACACACTGAAATACTTAGTTACTAGATTCTAGTTATTATATCATGGATGGTGCGAAAGTTGTGTTTACATTTCATTCTTACTTTACGACAATTATATATTAAGAAGAACATGTAATTAAATAAAACATTATATGTTTAGACTAAAAAATTGTGACAATTATTATGTACTTGCATTTACATAAAATAAGTTCAAGAATTATTAAGTATGGGTAGTTTTGCTAGTCGAATAGTTTCTGTACCAGATATTTCAATTGTTTATCGTGGACGAAAACGAAAATATATTGAAGAAAATGATTCAGATTTAGAATCAAAATACATTGACAAAACTCTTCAAACGCCAAAGAGGTAAATCACAGTTTCCACATCAAATTATTCTTGTCCATTGATTTGCAACAACTTTTTTGGATACCAAACAAAAATAACCAAAAACAGATGTCAAGTCTTTTCCATTGTAATTCATTTGACATTTTGATTTATAAATATTTCTACTTCTATTATTAATATTTGTAATATTCTAAGTTCTGACTCACGTTTATACAATATTTCTTAAGTAGTACAGTAACTATTATAAATATACAATTACGTATTTCAATTATGCTAATTAGTAGAACATTTTTTTGTGTTAATTAATAATTTCAAACGAATTTTGATATTTACAAAATATACAGTTTTTTACTTTTTTAAATAATATTTTATTTAATTAATTAATTTTAACTATACTTATTTTCTATAAAGAAACAAATTTAAATAAAAACCCATTATTTATCAGGATCTTTTATTATCATTATTAATTGTTATCACAAAATTGACAAACATAAACAGATTAGAGTTTCTTATTGATAACATTAAAAACTTATTTTTATTTCGTACTATTTCTTTTCTATAAGTTTTTAAATATTTATAAATTACACTTATTGTGTAACATAAAGTGTCCTGCGTTTCATATAAATGATTTGTATGTAATTTTGTACAAAAAACATTATTATTATTTGTTTTCCTTTTTTTTTATTTTTGTAAGAATTTATTTTGAACAAAATTTTGATTAAGGTGAAAATTGTTTCAACTTATTCTTTAATGAACATTTTTCTTCAATATAAATATTGAAATTATTAATATTCTACAGGCGTAAATTATTGTCAACGGCACAATACATTTATAAAACATTTTTCCAAGAAGAAAAAGGCAGCGATGTTACGGTATATATATTGGGTAAAGCATGGAAATTGCACAAAGTTTATATAAGTCAGGTTTGTAATGTTTTATTAACTTTAATTTTGGAATAGAAATATCTTATTAGTATATATATAAAACTTAAAAAAAAAAACATTTTCAATTTCAGAGTCCTTACTTTGCGAGTATGTTTTCTGGGTCTTGGAAAGAAACAAACGCAGAACAAATTCATGTTGAAATCGCAGATCCCAATATTACACTGAAATGTAATTATTGAATTTTATAATTATTCATTCAGTATTATATTTCTAACTTACTTTATACATCAAACCGAAGTCGAAAATGGAACGAAATATTAAAAAATTATAATTTGATATTATAATTTAAATATTTTGATTGTATGAATGAATGTAGAAATTTAAAATACTAACAAAAATAACTTAATTTAAATTTAGTGCAAAATTTAATGTCGCATAATTGTAATTATATTTTTAAATTACTGAAATACGAAATAATACAAAATACTGTAAAATAACGTTATAATATTAGAATTAGCTGTTACTAAATAATTAAGTATAATGTACTTTACGTCACGCGTTGCCGTAAATGCAATTTACGGCAAAAGTTAGTCTTTTGAAAACTTTACGTCAAACATATTTTGTTATCCCTTGTAACGTAAAACATATTTTGCACCGTGGAAAATAAACTTAAATACTTTTCTCTCGCGATTACAACCCTCGGCTTCGCCTCGAGTGTAAAGTTTGCTCGAGAAACAGAATTTACGATTTTATTTTTCTATGTACAAAATATACTATTACTGTTGTTACAAATAAATGTTTATTATCTCTTTAATTAAACTATGATTATAACCAATAACATATATTTTATAAATTCTACTTTTCAAATAAAATTTGAAATTGAAAAATCCTACATGTTAAATGTAGTATAAAATATTATAATTTATACATAATTCAAAGATACTCAAGTTTCAATTAAAACATTGAAATTTTGTTTCTTATTAATTCATAATCATTCAAAATTATTCCACTTTTACAGCATTAACAACTGTATTAGGTTCCTTATATCTGGATGAAATCAATTTTGAACCGAAAGATGTAATTCCCATACTCGCAACCGCAACTCTCTTGCAACTACAAGGATTAATTGATCAGTGTACCGAAGTCATGACCGAAACAACGAACATTAAAACCGTTGTAACATATTATAATGCAGCAAGTGCTTATGGTGTTACTGCCGTGAAAGATGCGGCAAAACGATGGTTGGAAGTTAATCTATTGAGTTACGGATTTTTAAATACAGCTTTACTTAAGTCCATATCTCCGGAATTAATGACTGAAATTATATCGAGTCCTCACTTAGTAGCAATGCAAACGGAATTTTGTATTTACATGATGTTACGTGTCTGGCTTTATGTTCACTTGAATGATGATGCGGATATCAAAAAAATGGAGGATTATTATAAATATCATGATTGGCAAATTCCTTTATTGGAAACTCGAAAAGGAAAATATTATATGGCACCATTTAAAGCATTGAGATTCAAATATCTAATAGTGCATGATAATGACGTGAAAATTCTAAACAGCGATATGATTATTCCGCCAGAATGGTTGAACAATGCATTTCGAGAGCAGTGGTTGCATTTATTAAAAGTAGATGCCAATATAGATTGTGGACCTAAACAAATGACCGAAGAAGAATTTGCAAGAGAATGTTTTCGATGTGGAAGATGTGTCGAAATAACAGCCGAACATATGTGGCGATGGACGGCTTTTCAATATGGACTTGACTTAGTTGTTTGTCTGGATTCTCAAGGGCTCAGAATCAGAAGAAATCATCGACTTGATTCAGAACATATTGAAGCTAATCATGGAAAGCACAATATTATTATTAAGTTAGTATACACTAATCAGCTGATTAATATATAAATTTAAACATGAAAATCTCTATTTTAATTTAAAGTCTGTTACTAAAGAAAATGTTACAAAATCAAATAACATTGTTTATACATTTTAAATAGTAAATTAAGCTTTAAATTAATAATAATTTCACATTATAAAGTAATGATTTTTACTTTTAAATGAAACAAATATCTTTTCCTTATTGAAATTTATAAAAGTATATTTATATCAAAGTTCTATCGTTTTCAGAGCAAGTCTAATTTCATTAAACGAGCAGAAACAAATAAAGTATATTCAAGAATCAGGAATGCTGAAGTTTTCGCTTTATAAGAATGAAGACGTAAGTTATAATTATTGATTATTACTCTTAATATTATACATTAATACATTTTAAGTTAAATTAATTACAGCTTTTTCATTTACAGAAAAAAATCATGACACTTGATAAACAACTAACTTATCCTCTGTATATATCATTCAACATGCAAGTTGTGACACCTTTTGCAATTTCTGAGGACGATAATTCGACAACAGTAACTACTTTAACAGAAACATAACTTAATATAACATTTGCTTATCAGTTGTAGAATAATTTGGTTTCTTAAATATATCAAACATCAAACAAAGATTAAAAATCAGATGTGAAAATCATAAAAAAAAGCTAATAGTGGTGGTTTGTGCAAATATTACTGCGAAATATTTGGTGCATTATAATATAGTATTTAACAGTATATCGCGGCACCTAATTGTAATCGCTTTAAAAAACGGTGCATTACTATTAAACGCTATTTTTTATACAAAATATATATATATTTATATATATATATATTGATATTTAATCTTTGAGAAATATATGTTTTATTTAAATAAGAACTGATTGTTTAAAATAAAATGAATAATCTAAATCTGGCATTTTCTTTTAATCTTAATTCTCATAATGTATTTATATGTTTCATCATTTTTATACATTATATTCTAAAGAAGGAATTTAAATCCATAAAAATCAAAGAAAGAATTGTTTATACGAATATATTTATTTATAATAGTGCTATTAGTCATGAATGGCTAAAGACTAAATCAAACAGTCTGTAAAAAAATCAAAGCTACCAAATTTATATAAAAAAATGTTACTATATTTCTAAACGAGAAATAATTATAGTAACACTTTTGGGGTATGAACAGAGCTTTAGTATTATTAGGTTTCAAAAGCCGATATTGACTTTTACATATTATTACTAATGTGAAGGTGAATTTTGTTTATAAACAAGAATAAAAAAAATGGAAATAGAGTCAAAAAATCAAAGTTCTTTGCAGAAACAAAAGACAAAAGGGCACAGCAGTGATTTCAGCGTGAACAAAGTTAGACAGTCATATTCTTCGCCACGTGGATATAAACAAGGTTACATTAATATATATACAACTTATAATATATTTAAATTATAATTATTTCTTAATGATAAACAAGGAAATTATTATAAAAAGATTATATTAAAGATTTAATTAAAAAATGTATTCTAACCTTAAAAGATAAAGTACATAATTTGTATTAGTTTAAAGATTAATATATAATATTTAATAATAATAAATAAATATCATTGCGAAATAAATAAAAATTGTTGCATTATTTTGGTTTATAATTAAGGAAAATAAATTATATATTTTTTTTTAGAATTATACTTATTTCATTAAATAATAATTATTCAATAACAAACAAGAAAAAACATTAAACAAAATTTAACATATTAAACATTTTATTATAAATATTCATATTATTATTATTAGATTATTAATATTATATATATAATTTGTCTAAAGAAAAAATATAATTTTTAGGAAATCGCAAAAGAAAATTCAATATGAATCAGCCGGAGAATGAACAAAAGCGTAAAAAGTTTGAAGTAGGCAAACGCCTTACAGAAACGGATATCGGTGCAACAGAATATATAAGCAATTATATGGGTTTCTCGGGAATTGTGAAAGACCGATTTTCTGATTTTCATGTCAATGAAGTTTGCCTGGACGGTTCAGTTTGTAAATTAACTGATTTAAATGTACCCGAAATGAATCAAGAAACCATGAACATAAATGAAATGAAGGAAAAGCTTCCTGAAGACATACGTAACAAAATTGACGAATTTTCCAGTAATACTGATAATAATTGTAAAGTGGAAATTGACGTTACAGATCTGGATAAAACTGCTCGTAGATATATTCATCTTATTTCAAAAAGTTTATCTGACGTTATCAGCCAAACGGAAGAAAAAGACAAACGAAAGGTTTTAATTATTTCAAGGAAAAAGAGCAATTATAACAGAGGTAATTAAAAATTGTTTATAAAATTGTAAAGGGCCACAAGTTATTTAAATTAAATTTAACATAACAGAGTTACTTATTTTGAATTTAATTTATATTAAATGTTTTTATATTGTTGATACTAATACAGTGTTTTTGTATAGGAGATAGATCATCGAGAAAAGATGACATGCGAGTGGATTGGTCGAAATGTGATGGAGAATATTTGAAATTTGTTTTGCATAAAGTCAACATGGATACGATGGATGCTTTAAATCAGTTAGCTCGTAAACTGTACATAAACGTCAGTTCATTAAATTATGCAGGCACTAAAGATCGTCGTGGAAAGACAAGTCAATGGATCAGTTGGAAGCGAGGAAATCCATATATGATTCAAAAAGTTGGAAAAAGCATAAGAGGAGCTTTCTTTGGAAATTATACATTTACTAAAACACCTCAAAAGTTAGGTCTATTAAAAGGCAATCAGTTTAAAATTGCTATAAAAAATGTCACCGCTGAGGATGATAAAGTTAACGCAGTAATGACATCTTTAAAAGACAACGGATTTATTAATTATTATGGACTACAACGATTTGGAAGTATTGCTAGCATTCCAACTTATCAAATAGGAAAAAATCTCTTGCAAGGTTTATTATGTTTTTGTATAAAATTTATATTTATTAAATGTATTGATTGAAACTGTAGTAATTTCAATAGTGAAAAAAATTTGTATTAAAGGAATTGATTTCAATTGATTTTTATTTGTAACAGGAAACTGGCAAGAAGCAGTCGATTTAATTCTAAAACCACGTGACGAAGAGCAAGATAGAAATTTAGCGAAAGCACGTGTGATCTATGAAGAAACAAATGATGCGGCAAAAGCTTTTAAAATGATAAATCGGTCGGACAAAATCGAAGCAAAACTTCTTCGTGGAATAAAAATTTGTGGAGCAAATAATTTGCAGGGCGCGTTGGATTACATTCCCAAGAATACACTTTTGATGTATATTCATTCTTATCAGAGTTTAATTTGGAATACCATTGTTTCAAAGCGAATCCGAGAGTTTGGAAAAAAACCAATTATCGGCGATTTGGTTTTTGCTAATGATATCGTTGACGAAACAGAAGAAACTGAAGAAATCATTGATGATAACGATAAGGAAGATGAAAATAAAGTAGAACAGTGTACAAAGGATAGTGAAGAAAATAAAGTCGAACAAGAAGATCACGATAAAGAAACTCAAAGTGATATGAATGAAGAAAAAAATGCAGATCAAAGAGCAGAGGATTGTTTTGAAGATAAACATGAATCGGAAAATCATGAAGAAAAAATGGAAATGGAAAATAAAATTAAGGAAACTAAAGCAAATGAAGCTGAAGAAAAAGAAGAAGTCACAGAAAAAAGTGATGGTAATATTTCAAATCAATCAAGTGACGATAAGCCTGCGGATGATAAAACTATTGTAGACAATACCGTTGAAATTAAATTAGAGCAGAAGAATGGCGAGATATCGAAGACCGACTTAGCAGAAGAAGTGCAAGATAACGAGATTAATAATGCGAAGGGTGAAAAAAGAAATTCAACGTTGGATGTTGAAAATGGCAGAGTACAAATGGAAAATGGAAAAGAAACACACGAGATGAAGAATGCCAAAGATAAGATTGTCGAGGGGAAGAGTCAAAAGACTGCAAATAACAGGAATTACACGAAAGAATTGCCGAAGGTGAGAATTTTAACGGAAAGCGATTTGCCAAATTATACATTGGCAGATGTAATAATGCCAATGCCAGGATTTAAAGTAACATACCCGCCGTATGCAAAGTCGTGGTATGACGAGTTGTTGCAAAAGGATGCATTGGATACGGATTTAAAAATGAAAAATCGGTAATTTGACGAAATTTATTCATAAAAATAAATCAATATTTCAACAAATTTCAAGGTAATCCTGCGGAATTTAAATTACAGTATAAATTAATATTTTATTCTTATATTTCAGAAAGTACACCTTAAGTGGATCTTATAGAAAAATTCTGAGATTGCCGTATGATTTATCTTGGCAAATCAGACGTTACGAAGATAGAACTGAAGACTTAATTCTTAGTGATATAGACGAAATTAGAAATGTTAAATTGCCCGAAGAAAAGCCTGGTATGTTATTATTTTACCAATTAAATTTAAAAATTATATAATCTTAAGAATTTTTAGAACAATAAATAATTTCGTAATATTGTATTTATTTATTGTTTAATTATTAATTTTATTATAATTATGAAATTATTTAACGTACACTGTATTTATAATTAATTTACACATAACTTTTATTTTGTAATATGATTAATTAGATAAAAGAATAATATCTAATTCTTTTTAATTATAATTTTAGATGCAAAGTACAAAGCACTAATTATTAAAATGTCTTTACCATCTTCAACGTACGCCACATGTGCTCTTCGTGAAATTTTAAAACAAGATATGTCATCGGAAACTCAGGCTGCAAAATCAGCTGTTCACGACTCATAAAGTGCGTAAAGTGTATATTGAAACATATAATTAAGGTAAAAAATATTAAAGATTAAGTCAATCATATAACGTGAAATTATCACCGATTACCCTTTTTTCCTAAGTATGTTCTTTATTTCAAATCATTGTTTTATTGTGATTAATCATCTGTTGTAAGCATTTGAAACTGCACATGTACAAATGATATACTTTTTAGTTAATTACGAAAAGTTGACATATTTTTGAATTTTTTAGAAAAATCTGTTTTATTTCATTTTTTACGTTGATTGTGTTATTAATATTATTAGTAATTATTATTATACAAATATAAAACTTGTGATATTAAGATATCATTGTATAAATAGATTTTTCAAAATAAAATTTTGCATAAAGAAAGAATATTGTGTAATATAATGAGTTTTACTTTCATTTGTAACTTAAATAAATATTTATGAAAGTTATCATTATTTGAAAGGACAGGAAAATAATCGTACAACTCTATATGTAAAAATATAATGTAGCATTTAATAGTCCGTATCGCGTTCATTTTGAGCTTTTCATTTCTTGTATCAACAGTAGTTTGAAAAGAAAACTATTTTCCTAAACTAACATTTTATATGTTCTTTTAATTCGTTTAAAAAGGACTATTAAAAGTCATATGTCATTTGGTAAATTCTACATAACTAAAGTAATACTTTACAGGAATTCACTTGTTAAACATTGTTTAATCACGTCATACTATTCTCTTCGCTATTATAAAAACTTAAAATCTAATTATTATATACTAGAATTACAACTCACATAGTAGAAAAATTAATTAATTAAAAGAGAGAAACAAATTTGGTGAATTATGCTAGCAATATAATCCGTTGCCTTGCTCCTCTATCACATACTTTTTCACATATTGCGCGACTTTTTCACCAAGTTCCAAACTCGGCAAAGAGTTTTCGAATTGTTCTTGTGAAACAGCACCTGCGACATATCCATTTAATTTTGCAGCCAATGTTGATGTTCTCAATAATTCACCGCTCGTCAATCCCAGGGTTTCGATTAGCCAAGGGTGCTTTTGCAGCCGATACTTTTGATGGTAACTACAAATTAAATATTAATTATGGTTAATCCAAAGTAAAGAACAATAATTTGCAATTTATTTGAAAGCACTCGTTCGATTTTTTTCATTAAATAAATTAGCAAGTTATATAAAATAGTATAATGACATTTTAAGACGTAAAATGTCGATCTTGCGGCGATTGTCACATGTCAATTGAATGCATTTGGATTGCGAATTAGATGTTAATCATCGACAATTTATCTAATCGTCGCATGATTGCGCTACGTCATGATCGAATTTCTATAAAGTTATCTATCAAAATCACGCCGACGATAATCATCAGCATTCAGCATTAATATAAACTGTTATATTTATCTCGAAAAATTGTATTCAATTGTTGTAAAAATTGTGTCGCCATTCATTCATTACTTACTCTTCCGCAGGATAAAAAATTGTGAAAGGCTTCAATTCTGTTACAAACGTCTCGTCTCTTTCTTGCTGTTTGTTGATTAATGATTGTTCTGCTTTAGCTTTCTGTTCCTCGTTGTGATATAAAATTAATGACATATACTGAAATCAAATAATACAATAATTAAGTTAATAAAAATGCATTTTTCTTTCAGGTAAAATAACTTTGTTGTTGTTGTTGCTGTTTAACTGTTTTACCTGACGCTTAATTGGCTTTGTAAGACCATATTCATGATTATCCCAAAACAGTTCCAATAATTCGTCGTAAGAAATAATTGAAGGATCATATTCTATGTGAACAACTTCTGTATGATCGCCCCTGTAATGAACAAACGGTATTCAACTGATGAAAATTGCATGTTGAAAAGTGAAATTGAATTTGATATCTCATCAGAAATATCTATTTATGTATAAAAGCATTGGCAAAGAAACGCGATTGTGTCTTGTGAAGATCTGAGTTTGAGTTCTGAGAAGACGAAGACGAATGGAATACGATGGAATTCAGCAAAAGAAACGTATTAAGGATTGCGTGGAGATAATTGACGTTGAAGGACGGGTTTTGGCTACTTACATGTTCTTATATGTTGGCTTGTCCTTATCGCCGCCGGAATATCCAACGCAAGTGCGAAGAACGCCGTGAGTTGCGCCGAACAAGCAATCGCCAGCCCAGAAGCAGCCCATTCCAAATGTTGCATGCTCGCCCTTGACCTCTTCCAATTGTCCAGGCATTGCTTTAACTGTAGATCCCATAACTTGTTAAATCAAATCAAGTTAGGGTAAAGGCTTGATCGTTAGGACCAATTTAGTTTATTTTCAATACAACAGACCTTGTCTATTCAGTTTATTACAAAATTCTACTTCAATTGTCAAGCCTTCTTTAGTGCAATTATTTTGTTCATTCATGCGTTTTTTTTTTCTTTATTCAAAATAATTTAATAAAAAAGAATGATATCTTCTTAAATTAAAATTAATATAGAAATTTAAGATGATTTCTCAAGCCTATTTATTAACAACAAAACGATTTCGATTACGATGTCAATAATTAAACGTTTGTCTTCAAATAAAATGTATTTACTTTTTTTCTATTTTCAAAACTAGCCAAATATATTTTATTTAATGAAAAAATGTTAATTATTGGCAGTGTAAAAACGTTCTGATGTTTTAAAAATGGACTTGTGCAATCACCTTAAAAAGGACTTACACCTGAACTTCTATTATAGAATTATCCATGTAAAATCAAATTACTAAATAAAAATGATTATACTATACAATAATTGAAAAGTGATCTTATGAAGTTCTAAAATCTTTTAATTAATTTGTTCGATAAAAATGTATTCAAAGTAAATATTTGTTTCAATGAATCAATCATTTTTTATGTATGTAATTTAGATTATATACAACATTTATTTACCTTTTTATAATACTATTTTCACTAATACAAAAATTATGTTTCTAGGTGTGTCGTATAATAATTCGTTGAATACGATTCTGACTATAAGTTTGAAATGAATAACGGAGATATCACTACACACGATTTATTCAAGTTGCGAAGACTGATTGGTAATGTTGAGTTGTGGGTTCCAGTTTTTATGTACGGATTTTGGCAGCCACACCACGCGGTTGCCTTCCCCTCCTACGCATTCAAATATCCCCCGCCATCGGACTTGAAAACTTTATGTCCCCTTCTCTGTTCCAATTATCTTTGCTTGTCTACTACATTTGATGATACTCCATTCAATTGTGACCATTGACTATTGCTTTCTTTATCATCGATTATCTTTATAGACATGTTAAGAACGCAAAAAGGAAAATGCAAGAAAGCATTTCAAAAACAGAAAACTTGCATCATTTAAAATGAAATTTAAATGAAATGAAAATAATTTTAATTGCATTTAAAATTTAGTTTTCACAAGCTCTATGAACCTTATGGAATATTTTTCATTCGTATTACTGAAGTACTTTTCCAGCTAATTTAGAGTAAAATAAACTAATGTTTAAAATAAATTAATATTTAATATTTAAAATAATTTAATGTTTTACACTCAGAGTCGTATGATATGGATTTTTAGTATATTTAACCTAAGCTTTTACTGCGTATCATGTCATCATTCTTAGGAAGTCAAGGGAAAAAAAAACAAATTTTACTCTAAAACATAGCACAATTACATATGAAAGTAGTGAAATATTCTATAAATACTATGCAAACACATACTACTTCCAAATCTAATTTTACTATGTTTCACAGTAAGATTGATTCTTTTTCTTTAAGGTCCCAAAACGGGTATTACTTGTAGTAAAAATTCGTATCAGATGCCTCTCAGTGTTGTGTTATACAATTAACACGAAAGTTATTTAATTTAGATATAAAATATAAATTGCATATTGACGATTGATATTACTTTTTTCTAGTTCTAGTTAATTAGTAATTACGTTATTTTGACGTAAGAATAAATAAAATTTTCATCAGAACAACATAATTAAAATGAAATGAATTATCATGCAATTAAGATGCAAATATAACATCATATTTAATACAATTTATCTATTGATTGAATTTTTATCCAAATATAATATTAAATGTAATTATTAACTTGAAAGTATTAATCATTTTAATTTTCCTAATTTTGATATTTGTATTCATAATTTATTCTAAAAAAATTTTAGTTACAAAGAATCAAATCTTGTTTTTTATTGATTATTATAAGTCATTTCTTTGAAATGAATTGCAATTACTATATTAATTAAACATAGTGCCCAAACAAATTTTCGACTATTTTGAACTTTTGAAAAACCTGATGCAAGTTGCTCTTAAATTTGCTCCAGAATTACATCACAGTTGCATCAGTTGTAAATCGGACTGACATGATTAATTGAGTTGATATGAACAGTCTGAAATCTAAACTTAATGCACAACAACGATACTGTCTATTATTTTTCAGAGAAAAGCATTAGTTCTTAAGACAATTTCCTTTTTTTCTACAAATCATTTGAAATGTAGAACAGTGAGATAAATTTAAATTTGTTTCAAACGTTCATTTACGCTATTTATCTTTTGACTCAATTTGTGAAGGTATTTAATTCTAATTTGCAATGTATTGACAAAAAATTAAAAAGAAAAAACATATATATATAATGCATAATTAAGATCATTAACAATAGTTAATTAGTTTAAGTATAATTTTGCGGATCAATTGTTTTTAATGATAAATTAAATATGAAGCGCTCTGTTTTGCTGCAGATTGTTGCTTCTAACTACAATAATAGAATATACTAATCAATTTAAATTTGCAACGAGTTAATTTTGATTTTTAATGATATCTTGGACTTAACCATTTATTAATTAACATTTTGTTTTGCATTATTTATTTGTGTAACGAGATACTATAAAAATAAACTTGTAATATGTAGATTAATGTTTTTTTCTTTGTTAGTTTTTTTATGGTATCAAAATCAACGCATTTCATATGGATAAAACGACTTCAATTGTCGTAAATCAATATATCGTGCTCAATATGTCACAAATTAATTCAATGTACTCAGAAATAAATAATGAAAAGTTAACAATTACGTTTTGAAAACACGTATAAGATTATACAAGTTAACAAAAAGCAGTTGCTGGTCCTACTTTAACTGGATACTGAACTGGTCACAAAAAATCAATACTTTTTTTTGTTCTTCTTCCAGGAATTTACAATTATTACAAAACTGAATTATTAATATGTTATGTTATGTTATGTTATAAAAGAGTTAAGTTCTTTTTTGCCAATTATTTTTCAAGATAATTGTCAACTAGTTAAAATATCAATCCAGTATTAAATTAGTTTGCAATTTAATATAACATTAATCAATAATTATATACTATTAAAAACATGTCGTAATCAAGGATATTTGCTAAATTCAAATTTTCATAACAATTTCAAAAGTTCTAGATAACTTGAAACAAAGATAACTAATATAGCAAAATACAATTGTTCAATTTTTCTTATAATAATTTGTTTCGATTTGTTATAAGCAAAAGACTTTGTCTACGTAAATGAATAATTTTATATATTACAAATTCAAGTCATCCTTAAAAATGTATGTATTTCAAAGTCAGTGTTAAATGTTAAACTTTTAATCATTACAATGATTAAATATTTATACAAAAAGAGCATGATTTTGTGAGTCTCATAAATGATGCATTCTTATCTTGATTTCTTATTATAATTTTTCAGAGTACTTTCACGGTCATTGGCGTGTCGAGTAATTCTGTTGGTCGTCGTATCAATGAACTGATCCCGGACAAGAAAAACGTGACTACGAGTTGCATCAGAAAACATTAAGTAGATCAGCATCAGACGCAGGATCGTGACTGATGTAATCTGCTTCTTATCTCATTATTATTAATGTAAGAGATTCTATTGTCTGCGTTGAGACGCTTCTCGGATGTTACATATTTCTCTGTCGAAACAACTGCTGCATCTTTTTTTCCTTAACGCGAAACTTATCATGTAAAAATCTGAAAACTGCATTAATTTTATAAAATCAATAAAAAAAAGTAATTTATCTAATATATTTTTCTAACTATTAATTATGAAGCAGGAAAATATTAAGAATGTTAATGAAACGCTTTTCGGGAAATATAAGCTGTGACGCGTTGCAGAAATTACATGATGACAGTGCATTTTGTAAAATCATTCATTGATCATGAGTGAATATCGTGAGAAAATAATTTGCGGTAATTTTTCAAATGTTTATACACAAAAAACACAATTACGAGATATTAGCGTTCGATTTTGCTTTAATAACAAAAAATCGTTTAAGTATAATAATGAAATAAAATATGGTAGAATTTTGTTCGTTATTACATATTTTTCCTCAAAATTTGATTTAATTTTTCTTTTTCTGTTCATTACAAAACATAATTTACGCTCCAATACAGCAACTTGAAGATAAAACGTGCGACAAAGTTTCTAGGTCATTGGTAAAACTTATGTATGACCAATGCGGTCAAAGATAGTTGGAAATAAGTCAAGTCTGATTCTCGAGGGCGATTGCACTATAAGTCGATCAAACGAAAACCGGTAATTGCAATAATTGAATCAAAGCTAATTAGATCTCTGCACGTTCTCTGAAGATATCGTAAAATTTACGATGGAGATAATACGACAAACTTGGCACTCAAAGAAAGTTTTATCAATTAAGGTAATTCCTCATCGGTGTCTGCGCTTTGAGAGTTTCGCAAATAAATCATATAGGAGATCGTGCGATTTTTTTTTCTATTCTTTTAAATGGATATCAGTAGCTAAAATATTACTTAAAAGTAATTTCAACTCTAATAGATAACAATGTTCTAAAATCTACTCCTGAAAAAGACATTTTATGTTAAAAAATTTTTTTTCTTTTAATTTCGTTCACTTCAATAAGATATTAGTTTCACGCTAAAAAATGCATGCAAATTTAATATTAGTGATAAAAATTCTTATATTTTATTTATTTTATTTTAAACACTTGTAAATTTTAAAATAAAATTGTTAGTTAATAGTAATAACTGGATTCAAGTATTTATATATACATGTCTAATTAATTCAATTATTTGCATTATGAAATAAAATTACAGCTAAAATAAGTCTTTTATATAAATTCATATTTTGAAATAATAAATATTTGATTATTTAGTAAATAATCAGTCATCTTGAAAAGAATAATTTATTAAATAAACAGGATTGACTTAATCGTGGCTCCAACGTTCTTTTCTTTGAACTATTCAAACATGTACGCGCATATTTTAGTTTGATTAAAAGGCCTATCATTATACTTACACTGATTATTTTCTATTGAATTGCAAAAAAATCAAAGTGTAAACTCCATTACAAAAATCACAATCGGAATTTTACAGTTGAATTAAAGTGCGTTATCGCGATATCGAAACGATCTTATGTTTTTTGGTAAGAAAAAGTGTTGATCTTCGCAGATACATTACGTAATTTATAAACATTTATTGAAACCATGATTCAGAAATTTAATAAATATTTTCATGCGTTGAATCTACATAAGCTAAATACATTTAAACAAAAATAATTTTACAAAATATTCCAAAAATATATAAATTCATACAATGTGCACTTATCTACGACATTTCAAAATTAGGTTCAAATAAAGAAAGTTTAATTTGACATTAAAATCCATATATAAGAAATGTCAATGAATTTTATGCTGTTTTATAAAAATGTTGTATGTCAAATCATATTCTTTAAAATTTTAATTTAAAAAAATTCCACTTATTTCGTTCAGAACTTATTTTTTACAAGTTTATTATAAATTATTCTCTGAATGAATTTTATACTCTCAACCAAAACATAATTTCTTTAATGATGTAAAAATAATCAAATGTTATAAATGAGAGTCTGAAAGATTAAACATTCCTAAACGTACATTTTTACTTTTAATGATTAACATCGCGCATTTTTAGAATCTGTTGCATATTTATCTCAGCACATTGTACAGACAATAGTAGTTTATATTTGTGTATATTCTTATAAATAATTAATTATATAATTATTATTTGTTAAAATGGATATAAAAAGTTCCACTTAATAATATACAAATATAGAATAAAAAGTTAATCATACAATTTATATTAATTACCAAACTACGTATAAATTAATCGCGCATTTAATTTAATTATTGAGAGATATTAGATACGAGAGCAGCAGATGGATATCTACCTTTTTTTTTAAATTCTATCTTTTTTCCTATTTCTTTTTATTAGCAAGCAAAACACGATATTAACTGATGATTTGCATAATTTATAAACATTGCTTGGAGTTTGATGCCTAAAATTGTTTGTTTTCGTTTTTAGACGTATCTATAAATGAGCATATCTGGTTTTAAATTTCAAATGTACATTACAAATATAGTACAATGGCATATCGATTTACAAGAAAATGTTTATTCAAGTGACGCCTTATCGATGAAACATTGTTTAATAATCACAGCCCAAATGAAGTCAAAATTAGCTTTATTGATTCCGATTTTAAATTACAACACAATCATATTTTGTCTATGTTACAATAATTTGTTGTTATTAATTATACATGATAAAATCATTTTCATTTAAAAACAGCTTTTAATGCAATATAATTTTTATTACATAGTAACAGAAAAGCAACACTTTCAAACATATAACATTATTAAAAACGTTATGCAATAACGTAAATATATATAATATTATTATCATGTAAAAGCTATGATTTGAGAATCCTTTGTTGGTGTGTCGATTAAATGTTCAAAGAATATTAATCTCGCTCGCAAAATTTATTTTGTGCTAAACAATGTAAAACAATAAATCCCAATACAAAATAGATGATTCATTGATTTTACTTTCTTTTCATTTGATACAAACATTCGTGTTTGTCGCGATAGTAATCGCAAATAGACATTTGAATAAAATTTCTGTTCAACCAATTATTGATTCAAATGCATTTTGCATTAAACAGTAAAAAAAACATAAATTACATTTGACAATGTAACTTTAATAGTTTACATTTTTTATTTAGACTTTGTATTATAAAATTATTATCTGATAAAATAAACGTAATTTTGTTATAACAATAATGTTTAAAATGTGTATCCTGTTATTAGGCTTTTCGACGTTGATTTTCTTAACATTAAAAATATATCATTTTGATATTTATAAGAATATTATAATAGTACATCCATACATACATACACACATACAATTTTTTTTAGTTTTCCTTTAACCGTTTTTCTCTCTCAAAAATATATTTAAAAACTATTTCGATTTAATGAAAACTGTAAGCTAATTTTATAATACAGAATGTATATCTTCATTAATCAGATCGTTAGTCTTGCCACTTAGTTAATATGTTGTATAATAGAGATTATAAGTTTTACGGCCTGTTTTTATATATAGCTAAAATAATAACAAATGTTTTCTGCAGTTATAATCAATTGCCATAAATGGCAGAAGACGGATCATGTAGAAATACTAAAGTATTTCTTTAAATTAAGAATCAGATATGTTTGATAGATTTGTACATAGTAAATCTTTTTTATACAATAACTTGGCTATAGTTCTGTCTTTGCTCTAAAATAGTAAGACTTAACATTAATAAATATTTACGCTTCAACAATCAATAAAATTGTCAATAATTAAAAAAAATGGAATGTATGAAAATAAATATCAGAAGAATGTATTAAGTATTTACAATTGGCTGGAATTATATCATGAAACGTTTTAAGTGCAAGTTGGTAGTAAGTTTATTAGTTAATTTTAAGTGCACAGATTAGAAAAAGAATCCAACAAGTTTCTCCTTTCTGTTATTCATAATATTATAGTTGTTTAAGTTACTACCAATTACTCTACAAGACATATATACTCATTTTAAATTTGTTAATAACATTGAATGAGGTTGAGTAAAACCATATTTCATGAAAATTTCACATTATCTGAATATAATGAAGTTGCAAATGAAATGTATACCAAGTAAAATACCAGCTTCTACCTTTTCATGAAACGTCTCATCCTACTATAAAATCCTACTATAAAATTAGAAGTTAAAATTTGTTAATTAATATAACAAATTGTAACAACAATGTAAAGTACTCTTTTTCTGTTCAACTATTTCCAATTATTTTAATAATCTTTTGTATAATTAATCTTTACGTTTTTTTCTTTCGTTTAACTGTATTTATATTTATAAAATATTATACTTCACATTCAAATGGAATAAATAACGATAAATTAACTTAAACTTAAGTTTATCTATTAAATTTATATAAGATGTGCATATTGATAAATGCTATAATAAATGCAAAATACAAAAAATGTACATAATACATTAACACACTTAGCGAAATTGGCGCAAACTTTCATCAATTTCAGTAAGTATCATGATGAAAAGTATCATGTTTTTAATTTCAATCATTTTTTATTAATTTTTCTTCTCCGTAAAAGTTTATCTTGTTAGTTATCCAATTATTCATTAAAACATAATTCTTTGCTCAATTTAAAAAATTAGATTGACATATGATGATTAATTTCTAGCATGGCATTCAGAAAGTAATTTGTGTAATTTAATTAAATTTGAAATATATAATTTGCATTAAAGTATAAAGTCAGCGACGATTATTTTATTGTATATCAAAGAGCTTTTCATTTTTTAATTTATAAAATTTGCAAGGGGTAATATTATATATATGTATATTTTAACAAAGACATATTTTTAAAAATTTTCAGCAAAGTGATTGATTCGATATGCTATAACTTTATAAAATTTCATATTTATATAAAAAACTTTCTGTTTTACGTCAATAAATTGATTCTATTTTGTATTATAAAAATGTTAATGAATACATTAAATAAGAATGTAGACGTAATTCTGTTATGCCGAAACTTTGGTCAATTGAAATTTTTTACTTCAGGATATCAAATTTGAAAACCAACTCTTTATATATGTAGGTATTTACTTTTTCTTTTATTATCTTTCATCAGACAAGATGAGTGTAACATTTCATTAAAAAAAAAAAAAAATAAAAAAAAAAAAATAAAAAAAAAA
>JABFPJ010001736.1:0-23427 GCA_022817425.1 Gryon sp. ZL-2020 | reverse complement strand
ACCCCCCCCCCCCCCCCCCAATTATTTGTTTTTCAATAAAAATCATCAGGATTTGAACCACCTCCTCACCATTTCAACTTTTTCGTTACACTTTTTTAAAAAATAAAAAAAAATCACTGTTTAATTACACTGCAAGACATTGTTTGTCCAAGATTTGAACTCAAATCCCACAAGTTGAAAAGGAACCCGAATGAAAAGTTCCAAACAATTCCTAATAAATGTTTCAAATTTCCTAATACACACATTTAAACATTTGTATACATGCATATACATGGTTTGTATGTGTATTAGGAATTGTGCATCATTTATTTGGAATCATTAGAAAACTTTAACACGGGAAAATATATGATGCATTTTTTGATGAGATGATTCCGGTAAAGTTTAGAGAAGTAAAAAGAAATGAAAAGGAAGGAAAAATGAAAATTAAAGTGAGTTTTGAATAAGTTACTGTGACTATTAAGTGGAGTGCGCAACACTTCGCAGATACCAATATTTATACAAATTAATTATAACAATGACTGCTACTCGGTGTTTACATGAACTCACTGGCTCGAGTGTGTTTACAAGATATAATTTAAGTTCACGTGACGCATTGTCACCAACATCCATAAAGAAAACAGAATGAAACAAAAATGTGCATTTCAAGTTTAAATTTGAGTTTATTCAAAATGTGTTTTGCACAGAAAACAATAGTAACTTTAGGTTTTAGAATTGAGTTATAATAAAAGTTATTAAACAAAAAAGTTTCAAAAAAGTAAGAGCCAATGAGAGGAAAAAGTAGAAAGCAGCAAGCTGCAGTAGGATGAAATTGCATAAAAAGGTTGGTTAGGTTAAATGGATCGAATGTAAATAGTGAGTAATTATGTCAAACAAAAGCGAGGTGATTGAATTGATTAGCAATTGGCATCGAAACCCGAATAGAGATTACACACAGCGAAAGAGTCTTGTGAACTAATCTTGCGTCAAGTGGAATTGGACTCGACAAATGGATGGAAAAAAAAAGTTGGACTAATCGATAAACAATGAATAAATAGCTAAAAAGAGACGGAGAAAGAAAAATACCTACTAAAATGCAGTGGCTATTGGAGTGATTGTGTACGGATGTTGACTGTCACTAATATCCTTTCATAATACAAACGGAATGGTCCAGGTGACTCTGAATCGAATAAAGGACAAAGATATATTACGAAAACGAGGATAAACAAGAGGCAACAAATGGAAAAGGAGGGGAAAACGCGCGAAGAGGTCGCTACTGGGGTGCACTGATCGGCGGCTGGAGCGGCCGCGACGAGGCGGAAAAGCGTGCCCTCGGCATTTGGCAGCTGGGGGACCGACTCTTTTCACACGCGGGATTTGTTGGCTTGCGCAGATCGTACTGAGTGCGACGAGAGTCGAGAGCAATCGGACAGAGAAAAGCAGAGAGAGAAAGAGAGGCAAAGCCAATGACGTAAACCTCCAACAATGAAGCGTGATGTCACAGCCGCGCGCGCACTCACTCACTTCGAAACCTCGTCATCGGCCTTTGCACACCGCTACAAGCTACATTCACCTCGTCCGAAAAGTCGTTCGTTCGTTCGCTCGCTCGCTCGCTCGCTCTTTGCATAGGTTAGGGAACCAACTATTCAACTCTCATTCGAGTATTTTTCCTGCAGTTGCAGCTAAACTTGCATAATTTCAATATATATAGATATACTGTATCATGTAAACTATATCGATAATATTGATGAAACTATTGATGTTTAAGGAAGACAATTTGAAGTATCGAGACGTCTGCATTTTTGTTTTCGTAGCCATTCAACCAAGCCATCCTGATTCAAATAAAAAAGAAACAATCATAAAAGTCCATTATCAGAATTTTAATTATGGGCAAAAGCAGAATTATACATCTTTTGAGATCTTCAATTTCCTTCTAAAATTAACTATGACGTTGTGGGAAATTATATTAAAAAATACAAAATAAAATAAAGCAAAGTCTCTGAAAGTAAGTAGTGCTTTCAGAGACTTATTTAATCAATTAATATAAAGTATATAAGAAATTTCAATATTTATATGCACAATTTTAATGCTTAGAATGTTTATCTTTCGATATCAGAAGAAAAAAAAGTTTCTTTTAATTCAAAAATTGATAAATTACAAATGGACAATAAAAACATTCAGATGAATTTTTGATTTAAATATGCACACTTTTCATACTTTAGAAAATGTTACACTTTATATATCTATACAAAGTTCATACAATAAGAGCAGTGAAAATATAGATTATTGCTTAATGAATGGACAGTTCACAAAACAAAGAGAAAAAAAGAAGTATAATCTATAGTGAAAATTGTTTGATACAATGAAATACTCAAGAAAAATGAAAAATAATATTATTTTCTCTCCTGGGATAAGAGGAAATTATTTATGAAGGATGAAAATGTTTAAATCTATGTTACAGGACTAAACAAATGTATATCAAAATTGAACAAAATTAGAAACAAGTACTTTAAATGATTATTTGAATATATCTTCAATACATTTTTACAAAATAATTCAAAAATGAAAATCACCTAAAATGTATATTGGATAAATTTCAGATATATATCATCAGCATGAATATTAAGAACCATAGCTTTGCTTCTTTGATTACAAAAAATGACCAAGTTATGAACAATATTTTCTGTGAATCACAATGGAATACAATAAATTACGCAATCGTCTTCCATTTAATAATTATCACGAAAATTATACACCCTAATTTATTATATAATTACGTATATGATTCACTTAATTCTAATTGAATGTGAATCACTTTACAAATTTATTGTTCTAACAAAATCGATTTGTCAAATCAAAATAGCATTACATTTTCGATATTTTACTTCATTTATTGTTAAATTAAAAACAAGAATCAACAAATTAAATTCA
Source organism: Gryon sp. ZL-2020 (assembly GCA_022817425.1). Taxonomy (NCBI): domain Eukaryota; kingdom Metazoa; phylum Arthropoda; class Insecta; order Hymenoptera; family Scelionidae; genus Gryon; species Gryon sp. ZL-2020. Next base: position 20,520 of record JABFPJ010001736.1, on the reverse strand, counting down.
ATGAAATTAGAAGAAAATAATTAATTAAACAAAACAAAAAAAAAATGCTGGCGATGATTTATGCACTAAATGTAAAGCAGGCGTTGATTGTTGCTTAGATATGACTAAACTTAATCTCGTTACTGGATTAAACGAACATAAACGTAACATGAAAGAGCATCCTGATGAAGATAATTGTATCAAGCTTCGCAGATTGGAGAAGAATGATTTCGGCTGAGAATTTATTTCAGTTAAAATAAACTCAGATTAAAATCGAATTTGTAATATAAATCATTTCAATTCAATTTACAACTTTCAATCAACATTCGACTTTCATTTATGCTTTTTTAATAAGCAATTTTTTATTGTAAATTGAAAAGAAAAAACTTTATATTGTTTTTTTTGATTGAATAAATATTTTTTCTTTATGATTTTTTCTTCCAAATTTTCTTATAAGTTGACCTTAAATTTCCCTACAAGGTAATGACGAGAAACTCATTGATTCCGCGCAGTTAGAATTCATTTATTTCAAGTTCACTTGATGCGGAAGAAATCGCAAACATAAATTTGAATTTTTGGATTTATAATCGATATGAGTAACTTATTAATGTAACTAAAAGAGTGATAAAAGAAATCTATAATTTTAATGATTTTGGAACTAATGATTATAGAAATAACAAAAATTTAAATTAATATATAAAATTAAAAAAATGAAAATTAAAATAAATGGAGCAACTTTTGCTGTTGAAATAATAATAACAATTATTATTATTATTATTTTTTTTTTTTAAGAAAAAGGAATTCTAAGCAATGACTATCCTGAAAGTACCATATATAATGAGTAACAAAAGTATATATAGAATGTTGGAAACGCAGATCTTAGTGATCAGATCACATACTGATAATAAACCATGACGCAAAGCTGATGATATTTATTGTCAAAAATGATTAATTTATTATATAAATGAATATTCGTTAATTAATTTATTTGAAAAACTATTATAAGAAAAAGCAAATCTTCAAATACTTTCGAAACGTTCGAAACGTTTCGAAAAGTTTTTTGTTTCTTCCAAAAAAGCAAAAATCATAAGTTGTTTTTAAAATTACTATATGTAAATGTGTAATGTAAATATCGCAAAGATTAAATTAAATTTTAAAAAAACTTTAATTTTCAACATCTAGTTTCAGTTCTATTAATCAATAATAAATTATCCAAAAAATATCATTATTGAACGTTTTGATGTAATGATGCATTTAAGTCATGATTCATGATTAAAATTATTTATCACCGATGTCATAGTTTCAAGTATTGAGACACAGTATAATTTATACCTATGGCCTATTTCATTAAACGCTTTTATTAATTAATAAAAAACTAATTCCTCAATTTTCGAGCCAACATTTTTAATTTGCAATATCAATCCTTTCAATCATCAATGCTTTAAGAATTAAGGCTTTTTTTATTGATATATTAATTCTTGTGCTTAGGATTTTTATTAAAAAATAGAGTTACATTATGTGGAACTTTTCAATAATATATCGAAATAATTATTTTACCGTCTACTTTTTGAAATAAATGCAGTTAAAATAATAAACCCATGATATTTTGATTGTGAATGATAAAAAAAGGGTGATAAAAATATATATAAAATATATATTTTAGTTTAGAAGTTGTGTATTATACAGTTTTTAGTACATTTTACTTAAAAAGAAGTGTAAACATCACTTTACGATAGTCCTACCTTACATTTTACAATTTTGTTAACTAAAAATACGTTTTGATTACTTTAAATAAATAATTAATAAAATAAATCGTTATTTGAATTTTGGAATATTTTAATTAAATATATAAAAAAGACATTTTTCAATGTTCATTATTAATTTTTTGTGTAAACAAATAATAAAAATGAAAAAGTAGAAAAGAAAAATAATAAAGTGCAAATCTGAAAGATGGCAAAAACAAACTCAAATATTGATATGAATCTACGAATAATTGGTGTTGAAAAAATAATACCCTCGCTAGAAGTTGTATTTTTCTGGTCTTATTATTGCAAAAGGGACACATTTGTAATTCAGCGATATTATCTCAACTGAACACTAAACGACTTGTTTTTCATTCGCGTTCAATTCTTCTCTCGATAAGTAAAAATATTCAATTTAATTTAATTATTTTGTGAAAAATAAGAAAAATGTTAAATTGATTTTAAATTTAACACATTTTAAAACGGTTAAATTTAATTGAACATTTTAAACCAAGTTAAATTGTTTTGTTAAGAAATATGAAATATATTAAGTGTTTAAGTTAAAAAATTAAAAATGACAAATAAAATTCATTCATTTCCAAGTAAGTTTTATTATAAATAAAGTTTAGAAAGTTTATAGTATTTGTAAATATTAAAAATAACGAATGTATTATTAAATGTAAAAAAAAATAAGCTAAAAAGTAAGCTATGAAAATCTGTGAATTTTGATAAAAAAATTATTATTTTGATTTTAAATATCAAATTAAGTGATTACACCTTCAATTAAATGTATATATTTGTAAGAAATTTCAAGTTTAATGCATTTAAATTTGTAGACAAAATTGTACAAAGCATCGACAAAAAAAGTCAGCAAACCACAACATCGGATCTCTACAGTGCGCTTTATCCCGTTTATCATCTCAGCAAAATTTGTGGAACGCTTCCGGTTTCATTTCGAAAAGTGAATCACAGATATGTCGGATCGATTCAGTTTTTCAGTGTGATTTATGGGTAATATCATACAATTAATTTTCCAAAAGTAGCAAAATAAACAAAATAAATATAATATGCTAAAGTATATTATTCTATGAATCTTTCAGATTTCTGATAGTATTATTTTTTATGACTACGCAATGTTGGGGTCTTTATCGAGATTTAAATCACGGTTGGCAAAACAGCACAAGACTGTCTTCGAAAACGGCGATAACCGTCACTTGCCTTGACGTATTCGCGGTCTTTATTTTGGTCTCTTCTATCGTTTTGGGCGCTCCTTTGCGATGGAAATATTTGCAGGCTGCCATGGACAAGATGATTGAGGTTCATATTTCTGTGTTACTCATATTTTTGAGGAGGAATCAGCTAACTGAACATCATTAATAAAATATCAATTTATACTTTGTTTTTTCTTTTTTTTTTATAAATTTAAAGATTTATTTATAAAATAATTAATTTTAAATATGACAATTATTTAAATTTCTTTAAAACTAATTTTATTATTATTCCAATCGATTATGTAAAATAAATTAAAGTTCAATACGTTTTTATACATTATTTAACATAATCAATATTGTATAAACTTAATTTAAAACTATTATAATGAAATGAGCAAATTCTAATAAATATTATCTGGAAATGATAAATTAGTCAGTTAACTTGGTTTTGCTCAAAACCACAGATGTAATCATCAAAATGGGCATTTTAGGTGGATCGAGGTTTGAGTTTGCCTCTGGTCAAAAAAGTGCCGATAATGTCAATCATAATCGTGGCAGTGACGACGACTTTTATCATTTCACTCTCAATTATGGATTATGCCTCGTGGAAGTATGCTAACAATATCAAAAGACCCAATGCACCGGCGGATTCCGGTCCAATGAATTATTCGCCAATTTATGGGATGTATGTGATTATTACGGCATTTGAACTTCAGTATTGCATTTTTACTTACAATATTGGCATTCGATTTACGAGAATCAATGATATGATTGAGAGACAATCCAAGGGAAGACAGATTGTCAATTATTTTATTAAGGATTTGGCTTTGGGTAATTTTTGTACAATTTTGTATTTATTACTATCTGCTTTTAATGTTTTATTGTAAATTGTGACATTTCATATTACGAAATGTTTTAGGAAATGATGTCAATAGAAATGAACAGATCATTGCATTTTTGGATTCAGATTTAGCTTACTATAAAAGCAAAAAACCAGACAATGTCTTATGGCCCATTATAGAAAATACTGGTAAATATTTTGTCAACAATATTTTTATTTGTATTAAATAAGAATTATTGGCTAATTCAAAAATCAATATTTAATTCTATAATAATATAATTTTGTGGCGCTGAGGAAAAACCAGTTAACTTTATAATAATTTCATATACACTTCACTGGTTTTTTCTCAACATCACAGAATAATGTTCTGCTGGCTCATTTTGTATATTTTCGAATGTGTTCGATTATTTTTGGAATTACTTCGTACATAACAATTTGTTTGTTTCTTACAGAAACTCAAAAAGCGATTGCCACAAGTATTTCCAAATTAATAACTCTGAATGGACACATGCTTGATGCCGTGGTTCTACTCAACAACAGTTACGGTATCTCCTTAATATTTGCAATTGTCAGCTGCTTAATTCATCTCATTATAACTCCATACTTTTTATACATGGAAATTAACGACGAAACGTTTATCTGGCAAACAATTGTTCTGCAGTGTCTTTGGTGCGTTTTTCACGTCATAAGATTGCTTCTGTTTGTTCAACCTTGTTATATATCTATAAATGAGGTAAAATCAAACAATTATAACAAATTTGTTCAATACTTTGTATACAATTTTTAAACAATGTTTAAGTATAAAATGGATTTGTCAAATTTGTAGGGTCGAAGAACGGGTGTAATAATCAGTCAGTTGTTGTCCTCAGACTGGGGACCGGAAGTGCGAAAACAACTCGAAGTCTTTTCTTTGCAGCTGCTTCTCAGACCGTTGACTTTCAGCGCTTATGGACTTTTTTCCATGGATCGTGCTTTACTCGCTTCGGTAATTCAACTGAAATTGCATTTCAATTCACTTTTTAATTTTAATTTTGCAAAGAAAACAAATACAAAACCAAATAAAATTATTACAAAGAAATCACTCTTTTTCAAAAGAAAAATGCTCTAATTCTTTTGTTTGTTTGTATTTTTTTTCTCTCACAAAATTATAAACTGTTAAATATTTTAAACAATTATAAAATATGAAATATTAATTTAACTCATTATTTAAATGCAGATAAGCGGCGTAGTGACGACGTATCTTGTGATTTTGATACAATTTCAAACGGTAGATGACGAGCAGGGAACGAAATTTATGCTCAAAAATGCTACTCAGCTGCTGACGTCCGTCAAAAATAATGTTTCGCATTTACAGGCACTTGGTTAATAACAATGAAAAAATTGTTTTTTTCTTTTATGTTCACTTTGGTCTGCGGTCAATTAAAAAAATATTTAGGATATTGTTTAAAATTTTCCTATATTACATAGTAATTATGTTTTTTTTTTTAATTTTATATTAATAAGAATAAATATAAACTACTGTAGTTTTATTAATTTTAACAAAAATAACATAAAAGAACGTTATTTTCTCAGTTCATTTCTTCATGCACCTTCGATCACATCCGAAGCAAATATAAAAGTTCTCGAACTAAGTTCGAACATATTCGAAATCATTCGAAGTACATTCGAAGATACCCGAACTCATTCGTACATATAATAGAACATATCCGAATATACCCCATTTGAATTGAATAATGTCTAAATTGCATTTTTTCAAATTGATAAAGTAACAGTCGTATTTTTTGTATTAAATAACAGATTTTTCTTGTTTTTTCTTTGGTTAAAATTGAAAAAAGTAACCATTTCTCTAGCTATTTTTGTTGAAATACAACACAAAAATATTTATTAATTATCACTAATTAATTATATTACTATATAATACAGAAGCATTTCAGATATTATTTTTCTAGATGTTATGCATTATCATACACGATACATCATGACGATTAGTAAACATTTCATCGATACCGTAACAAACACTATTTTCCGTTCGTCAGCAAAGCGGTACGTCATCGCTAATTAAAGAACAAAAAGAACGTTAATTTTACAAAAAAAAAGTTACAATTCATAATTACATAAAAATAAAAAAAATCGGACACGTGATGACAAAAAAGACACAAAAAAGTCACAAATCAACGTTTATTATATAAATTTATTTCTTAGTTTTTTGTCTTCTGTTGCTTTTCTTCTTTTTTAAATCATTTCTTTCATTTGTTGTTTTTCAATTACATTGCCTGAAATAATTCATCTTCCATAAACTTCATCGCCAAATGATTAGAAAATTATGCTCATATTAATATAGTTTAAATATACATATATTAACACTTGTTTTCCTAGAAGTTTGTTTTTCTTTTACAATAAAATAGATTTTATACATTGCATCGCTTTTCAGTTTTTTATTTTTTTCTTCTTGCTTTTATCGAGAATTGAAAATTAATGGCAACAAATATTTTCTCAGATATTCTCAAAGTAAAAAAGCAGATAATTGAAAAAAATATTTTTTCAAAAATTAAAGTTAAATTTTTTAATGAAAAAAAAAAAAATAAAAATATGATTTTTTATAAAGGTTTGGCGTTTTTAGTTGAACGAATATTTTGAAAATAATTTCGGAAAATATTTCCTGCCATTCCAAAAAAAGGGCAAAAAAGTATAATTCTTAAAGTGTAACAATAAATATATTAACAAGTAATTACAAAATTATTAAACGAATCGATGACATAACTACAACTTGAAAAAGTTTCTTACTTAATCACAATTTTTGAATGTGTGTGTCTTTCTGTATGTGTATGTGTGTGTGTGTGTGTGTGTGTGTGCGGGTGTTTATTTATGTTTTGTGGAATGCAAATTACGTATGAAAATTGATTTTAAGTCACACAAGAACGCAGTTATAAAATTACATTGATTTTATTTTCTCTCCTTTTTTTTTAATTTTTACTCTTATTTTATTTTCTGTTCCTTTGGTGAAAATCCACTGTAAAAACTAGATTTACCACGTTTACGATTAATTTGTCATATAAAAATGTCTACGTTTATTACAAGTACACAAATATGACTTTTTTCAATTCTTATTTTTTTTTCTTTCATTTGAATTGAAGTAAGATAAAAAATGACATGTAACATTAATTTACTTCAAGTCCCATCAGATTTTGTCGAGTCATTTTAATGTTTTTTTTATAATTGTTTTATTTAAATCATAATTTTAAAAAATATAAATTATACAAATAGAATACATTTAATTTAAAGTTCTTTTTATTTAATAATCAGGAGACTTAATACAATTAGTGTCTTTCTAGTATCTGATCTTAGTCGCTACCCAACAGATCTTTTGGTGATATAATACTCACATACAGTATACCGACGACGCAATTAATCATAATAAAACTGATGTTTACATCTAAATTCAATTTATTTGTTTCATCTTTCTTAAAATCTCTTATCTTTTTTATTATCTTCGAAATCGCCACCATAATTTCCAGTAGAATGTTGCTTCTGTTGACCCGTAGCTATTAAACCAACAAGAATAACTATAGGAAATGACACTTTGGAATTAACATAAAAAATATCAAAACACACAAAAATATATTCTATTTTAATAGTGTTTCACGTTTGCGAATATTAACTTTTATCAGTCAGCTAAATATTAATAAATAATCATTAATTTCCGCAATGGCCCAAAATAACTCCAATTCCTTTTTGAACAGATGATTCTCTTTACTGACGAGCGTATTGCTTTGCAAGAGCTAAATCCAATTAATATTTTTATTTCAGCGACGGTGAACTTTTTTGAACGAGTAATTATAATACATTATAATATCACTTATGGATTAGCGAATCGTGCCAACTTAATTCATTGCAATGCATTATAACTTGCAATGATCAACGGTATAACCATCATAGTTACTTACTGTGACAATCGGAGTTCTATTAAGTTGACCGAGAATCCTACTTTCTATGCAAGAAGTAAACCCGTTGACATTAGACATCATGTTGTTAGAGATTTGCCCGGTGATAAGATTCTTAATTTGGAATACATTTCATCGAAGAATCAAGTGGCTGACTTTCTGACAAAAGCACTACCTAGAGAGAAGCACGTCTACTGTGTGATTTCTGCTGGCCTTTATAAATCAAAAGATAGACAATTTTTTTTTTTTTCATTTTGAGTATTAGTCTCGACGGCAAGTGTTCAAACTTGTAAAAATTCATTTTATTTATTTTTTGCTTAATTCAAGATACGAGACTTAATGCGATAGTGTCTCCCTCTCTGCGTTCTTTTGTTTCAAAACACAAAAATATATATATATACATCTTTCAATGACCAATCTCTTTTTTAAACTTTGAATAAGTGAATGTCGGTTAACTAAAAGTTGTAATTTAAAATATTTAAGTCCGTTTTTCGTTCATTTAAATCATTTTCGCTTTATTTATGTTCTGCCTCCCTGCGACTTTAACATAAACAATTCGTTTTCTTAAAAAATAATATTGCACAGATAATTACAAAAAGTCAACAAATCTGACGGAATTGTATTTTTGTTTTATTTGTTTAAGTTTAGTATATATCTAAGAAGATATGACAAAATTACGCAAATCCACGAAGATTTGATCTTTGATTAAGATCTTTTGACATTTTAAGATTGACATTCTTCTTTAAGAATGAAAACAAAATTAACTAAATAAATATTTGCACGTTCTTGTGAAAAATTGATTAGTGATTAGTTTGAATTTGAATACCGATTGAATTGACGGTTTAAAGACTTGACTGATTAAGGCTTTGGATGAATCCATACGTAGTTTACATACAATTGTCTACAAAGGACTGGAATTCGATGATTTCGTGTTTGCCAATCCGCATTTTATCTTCATTTTATGTTAAAAATTATTGATGTCGATTTTGTGAAATATTTTAAATATTCACAAAACAGCAATGATTACATTCAAATTTCATAATCAAAATTCAAATTTCAAATGCTCGTCTGTCATTTATATTTTATAAATCACACTTCTTTAAAATTATATTTACATTATTATAAATCACAGAACCAACTTTTGTTTACAAATAAAATATTTAATAAATAAAATTAAATTATCAATGAAATACAAATTATATACATCGTTAAACTTAAATTTAATAAATAAATAAATAATTTTTTTTTGTTTAAATTATAATCGACATCAGATTAATTTAGGAAATCACCGATTCTCAAGTGCTTGTCAAAATATGTGAAATACACCAATTAGGACACTCACGTACGAACACATATACATACACACATGCGTAAAACAAAACTCAACTGTACACTCGAAAATGAAGAAAGATAAACTTAGAAAAATGATATTCAAAATGTTCATGTACAATATATTAAATATAAATATTATTAGAAGATCATATTAAGATTTTGAAGAAAAAACATCAATGTTAGTACAAAATATAATAAAAATTGAAATAAGCGAATTTTTACCGTATTGTATGCTAAAATGTTTTTGTCTTCAAAATTGTAATAATATTTTCTAATAATGTATAATTACTATATTTTATAAGAAAATAATAAATATTAGTTTTCTATGTGTAAAAAAGAGAGAAAGAGAGCAGTCAAATCATAAGTAATATCTAGTAATAAATAATGTATCTCGAAGAGCTTAGTTATTAATAAATTACTCGTATTATATATACAAACGTATATATAATAAGTATAACTTCATATAATTTATCTTTATATATCCATATATATTTATGTACTTATATGCTGTATGTATATGTATACGCTTAGGTGTATAAATCGACAGGAAATACTTATTTGCATTGGTTGTTGATTTGTTATTATTTTGCATGAATTGTATCATTTTTCAGTTTTTTTGTTTGAAAAAAGGCAAATGCGAGGGTTTTGTTTTAGATTCAGTTGACTTTGCTGGGTTCGACTGTTTGCGACTTCGGCTGATGGACTTCGGCGCAGCCGTCGAGACTCGGCGGAATAACCGCAGACCTTTGGCACGTTGTCGCAGGATTCGTAGTGAGGTCCAAATTATCGTAGTTGTCGGTTTCGGAAATTTTGCGCTGTTGCTGGTTACGTGCGTTATTGCACTGACAGGAGTTGTTGTGATGATGAATGCGCGAGAAACATTCGCTGCAAACCCGCACGGGGTTATACAACTGCTCACTTGGCAGAGGTGTTGAGTTCTCTGAGCAATCCGCGCAGAAAATTTTGCCACAGCATCTGAAAGTTGATATTACGAATGAAAAAAAAGAAAAATGGGAGTTTTTATATTCCAGTTGTTGTCTAGAAATGATCTAATAATTGACTAGTAATTAGGTAATTATTATGAACTAGTCGTTCTCTAATATTTGTCTAGTTATGTAGAATTATATACCGGCAATGATGCTTGCGTCGGCCCAGCCAAAATTCCGTATCACAACCCATACATCGGTTAACCGCGTGATCGGGTACCCACAACGTCGGTGCCGGACCCAGTTCCTCCACAGCTTCCCACGACATATCCGAAGGCAACGATTCTCCATGATCTCCAGTGCTTCCAACCGAATCTGGCAATGATCCCTAAAATAATGTCCAAAAACATCACTTTCATATGCTTTAATCATTATTATTTAACATTATTTTATTTATATCTTTTAAGTTTAGATAAAGTTACAAAACTGTTTAATCTTATTTAATTATGTAAGATTCAAATATTAGACAACATAACATTTAATTCAAAAATGCTATACATTTCATGACATTATATTATATTATAATTGTAAAACATTTTTCATTACAAATTGACTTTGCATATTTTATCAAAGCAATATCAAATTTCGTTTTGGATGTTGCTTTATTATCAGATTACAATAATAAACTTAAAAAAATATTACTGCATCTAAAGTTACTTAAATTTCACTCGTGCTTTTTTTGTATTTGTTTACAATATTTAATTATTAATTTGATTATATCTTGCAACATTGTTTATTGATACTTTATTGGCTGATTTAATAATAATTATAAAAATCAAGTTAACATGAGTATAACTTACAATATCATCAATGCGATCAGTGTCCGCATTGTGGTTACAAACTTGTTTAACCAGCGCCAATCTGGTTGTGTGCAGTTCTTTTCTTAATGCCTCCTCTTTGAGCTATATTTGTCCAAGAGAAAACGAGAACAAACGTTAACACGATTTCATTCATATTTCTATTCCAGAGCATTTCATTAATCCAATTACCAGAATTGTAAAATTACAAGTTACTATAAAAAGCGTGTGATTATCATTTTGTCAAGATCACATTTTATTTATATCCTTTAAACGAGTTGGATATGAAAGAAACGCAAACTTATGGACATGATACAAATTAAATTAAGAGATTCTTGAATTATTTTATATGAATGTTGTTCACCATACACGAACAAACGTCATTTTTCAATATGCTACAAAATAGCAAAATCAAATTGCAATTTTGCATGAAGTTATATGATTGTAAGCAATGAGCTAAAAAACGTAAAGAAAAATCTCAAATTGGTCCATCCACTCTCAAGATACACTGAAACCTTGCTTAAAAACACATTTAATGTTAAATGCAATTGAAACAAATATATTAAAATACTAAGATACTTTACTATATTCGTTTCTTTATTGAAATGTCGTTTAACCAAAACTTTACACGACTAATAAACAAAACTTTCTACTTATTTCTTGTTCCTTTTCTAAAGAAAAATAAATAGTATTTAGTACATTTTATAGTAGATTTAATAATAAAAAAAGATTAAGAAAAAAAATTAAAATTATATATATATTCATGAAATGTGTGTACTACTATACAGAGGGAAATATGGAAGTGTGATTATATTTGCAACACATTTTGATTACCATTTTTCGATATGTGCCTGCATCCAAAATGTGCATCGACCAGAGTTGATTTTCAGCAGTCTACTACTGAAAAAACAGCATTGGTACTACTAAAAATGAGCTTTAGTCATGTGTAGCGAATATAATTACAGAATGTGTAGTGTATACAGCCACACATTTTCCTCCGTGTTTTTCTTTATTCTGCTTTTTTAAATCCAACTCATTTACAGTAAACAAAAAGTTTAATCGATGTAATTGTTGATTTATAAAAATGACCTTCTGTTCAACGATAATCTGTTGCAATCGCATTTGCACATCGCAATGTATCACAGGAAGACCATCTACATCGTCCAATCGATCTGGATTATCAGTGATAACTTCTTGATGAATTGGCGACGGAATACTGCTCGGCGTTTGGGACATCAGTGGGACACTCGTGTCGCTCGTTTCGCTGCCCTCCGCATGATATCGATGACAATTGCATGAACTTTTTGTGTTGGTAAAAGTCGTCGATTCGGCGCCTAAACTTAGTTCAATGTCTAATCTGGAAATTCTTCATACAAAACACAAATTATGTTTATATATATATATTAAATATAAATTTTACATTATGAAGAAATAATTTATATAAATAATTGTTTGTTTCTTTTATAATTAAATAGTTTGAAAACTCACTTATCCTTTTTATCTAATGAAGTATTAACAACTAAATCACCATTTGGTATCAGTGTGTCAGTAGAACTATCCACTGACGGATTAACAGTTGAGTCATTGGACTCCTGTTTACCGTTCAATAAATTCAATTTTGAAGTATTCTCCTCATTTGTTTGATCTTGTTTATTATCCACGATGTTCCCCATTTTATTCATTTCATTCTCAAGATTCTCTAAATTTAGTGTATCAAACTTCCTGCAATCATCAAACCCAACGAACGATCATAATTAAAATTGTATTCAAAGTTAAAGGAGTGATTGAAAAATACTGAAATGAAATATTTTGAATCAACTTTTTTTAAACTGGAAATTCAATCGTACTTTTGAATAACTTTGAATCATATTAGCTACTGATTATTAACATAAATTAAGATAATTACTAAATTAACTTAATTAATATTCTATAATTGATTTGAATTGAAATTTTATATTTTAATCACCACCAAGGTATTCAAAAGTCGATTATATTAATAATTTTTCATTACTCCGTTTTTTCAGTGTATTATTAAATGTGTACAATGATGATTACTTCTCTATAGAAATACTAGGATCACTAAGACGTCGATGAACGATCGCAACGTGATCTTGAGCACGAATAAGATCGCCATACGAACGTGTCTTTGTCATTTGACTTTGCAGCTCTTCGCCCTCACCACCTTCGATATCGATTATTGCTACTCGCTGCTTCGTGTCACTCGTGCCGAATGACATTTCCATCGACCCCAAATATACTTCAGACCAAAACTTAAGGTCACGTACATTGCAACTGGGCCATATCACCTGTAAAATCAATTTTCACAATTATGTCTCTAACTCAACATTTTGCCACATTCAATCATACAATTTCATATTCATCTTTTATAATTAAATAAACTTAATTCACGATATTTTGTATTTTGTTTAAATGAACAAATGTCAAGTTTAATTGCAAAGTGTAAATGTTATTCTTTCTTTGCTAGTACAAAACCGTAAATACAATACATTTTTAATGATAATTACATCAGTGCGAATCAGTGCAAGTACAGTTAGAGTATCAATATTTCGTTATTATTTTATTGATTTTGCTTTACATAATAGGTGACGATTACTTCGTTTTATAAATGTATATTTCGAATAATACATTAATAAGTTAAACAAATTTGCATTACTTAATACTTTTGTTTGTTTGTTTATCGAAAAAGAACACAAAATACATGATTTAAAAATAAAAATTCTTAAAGATTAAATTCGATTTATACCTGATTTTTTGACGGAGAATAAAGGTGGTTAACAAACGATGTGGAATTAAGAAAGCGCCAGACCGAGAAGGTCCTTTCTCGTATCCTCAATTGTTGCCTTTCTTGTCTCGTATTGCAAAGGAACGTACCGAATAATTGAGAATAGGTGTGCTGTGCTAATTTTACCTGTTATAAAATAATTTAAGTTAATCAATGGTATGAATATAATAAAAAACAATTCATTTTATATTTCAGTTTTATTTAGACAGAACTGAAATACAATAAAATGTATATTGAGTCACAATAAATTTAATTCTGTTCTATCCTATTGATTATCCGTGTGTATTAAAAGTATCGTTTAATAATACGTACGAGATAAGCGGACGACATTTGAAAACTACACTTAAATTGTTCGGTTAATTGATGGACGCAGTCGAGCCACTGCAAAAATACCGGACAACGTTCGTTAAAGTCCTCATAACCGACTGTTTGGCCGCATCTATCAGCAAACTTGTGACCGAAGTCTAGCCATTCGCGTTCGCAAAGTATTTGAAAACCCTGTAAAATGAAACACCATTATAAAATAAACTTTATTTTTCTTGAATTTAATCAGAAATTGTACAACAAATAATAAACCTCCATCGTTCGGTAATAAGGATCAAGCAAAATCTGAGCCAAAGCTACGATTTGCGGCGTTCGGTCCCATCCGTCGCTGCAATGAACTAATACTGGTCTTCCATCGCGTTCAATCGCCGATGCCACCGTCACAGCTGTTCGAAGTAAACCTGACATGTGTTGCAGCCATCGAGTTCCCTCCAACAAACTCCACCAACTACAATTTTTCCAAATTCAATTCTCTTTATTTTACTTTTCATTTATTATATAAAACGTCATATAATAATAAATACAATATTTAGATATATACATATACATATACACTGAGAAATATGGATAGTCAAAAATTAACTATCAAATAATCAATTGAACTATTCATTTACGTCAATATATGTACATACTTTGGATTATCTGACGAAGTAGCGCAAATCTGTCGCACGGCGTGAAAGCTTTTGCGAATTGAGTGTATGTTTGGAAGATTCATAAACTGTATGTCGCAGCTAGGATAATACTCGGGACACTCACAACCGCCGCCGCGCGCTCGATTTGCGATTGCAGTGGTATAAGATCTTGCATCGACAATTAGAACTTTCTGCAAAGTCATAATAAACTAATGTTACACATAATTTTAAATTAAAGTCTAATTTTGATTCAAAATATACCATATATAAAGATACGGAAACACTTTTCTAAAGGTTTTTGCTAATCAAAAAGATGAGGAAAAGTGAACTAGATGGATTTGGATCATAATTTGTGATTATTTTTGAAAATTTACAAAAATAATTTTAATAATAATGTTGTAATTAGTATGTTCCTTTCAATTTAAATAAGTGAAAAAGTTTGTCAATAAAAAAAATAAGCAAAATCGAAATGCATAAAATTATTGAAATTATTCTTAAAATTACCCTCATTTCTGATTATAACAGAAATGTTAATTTATTTTTAGGCATTGTAACACATACTGACACGCCAGTGTCAATATATATCTATGATGTTAAAAAAAACACAGTTATATGGAATCCCTATTATATATTTAACTGGTTTTTCCTCAACACCACATATATGATACAATAAATTTTAATTAAAGTTACACTTTGATTTTAAATCTTGTTTATAAAATGTTACTCTCATACATGTATTTTTTGACATGTGAAAAGTGAAAATCATATCCTATTGATATGGTTGTGTTTGAATTTTTGCGGAAAATTTGTTTTGAATTACTTTTGTAATGTTCGATACAATCGGTTCATCTCCAGCGTCGGAATAATTGGAAGGAGCGTCGATGACATTGGAATCACCGCCGTCATAGGAACATGCTTCGGCCAATGCTTTGAGTAGGTCTTCATCTTCGGAACTTCGCCAACCCAACCAGCCAACTTCAGGTTGGCTACTTCGAGCAATGACTGCACCATTTGCGTGTCTAAAAAGTCATCCAAACACTTGATCATTTTTAATTTCTTAATATGATAATAATACTAATATAAATGATAAATGTATAAAATAAGTTTGTATTTGACTGAATGTATGTCGATTGAGACTAGAAATTTCAAGTAATTCAAGTTTTGTACCTTTTGATGACAACATTTATAGTTTTTCGTAAAAAGAAATATATTTTGGAGGTACCTCCAAACAACGGCGGGAAATCGTCGTGAACTGCGAAATTTGGCGACGGCTTCGAGAATTTTGTCTGAAATGCAGGCAGGCACGAGCAGCTGTGGCGGATACGACGGACACATTTCATAATCCTTGTTGATTTGACTGATTCTCCATGTGCCGTTTAAATTGAATTTAAGTCTCTCTACCTGCGAAACAATCATCACAACTTCAATCTTTATACTATTCTTATTACTGTGTGCCAGCTTCAGAGAGTTAATTTATGCTATATAATTATTACTCTGCCAACTTGAGAAAAAGTTTTGATTATTAAAATGTGAAAAGTTGATGATGATTAAAACTGAATATATTACTCTTTGCAAACTTCAAAAAATTAATTTACGTATATGATAACTAATAATTTTAGAAAGAACGTTTTTAAACACTTTAAAAATTGAAAAAAAGTGAAAGCAAAAATGATAAAACATTGCAGAATTAGACGCATTATTGGACTGCTGAAATTTGTGTTCAGATCATACTTCAGAATTGAATGTCTGTAGATAAGACGTGTTGTCCTTTCCAAGTCTAGGATATTCCTTTCCTTCCTCGACGGACCACGCATAATATGCAAATGCAAACATGTCCTCGATATTCTTGCGGGGATATGTGACTTTGTGAAGTCGCTTGTACCATTCTAAACAATGTTCGTTTGTGTCAAACGCACAACTAGAACAAGAAAAACAAGACCAATTAAAACACAAAATTAAACAATTCTGTATCAGAATAATTAAAAAGTATCATAACAATCAACAATTGAATTTGAGAAAAACAATTTTCCTATTCTTATGCTGATTATATCATGGCATGATAATTGTATAAAAAAAGAAACTCGTTTCATAATATATCTAAAAATAATATTAGAGGCATTTCAACCTGTGACTGTGCGAAAATATGATTAAAATGGTTTATTTTAAAAATAAACTTATTTTTGTTTAGTTGCAAATTATTATTTTCACCTTAAAGAGCGTCCATCTTTGCAGCCAATATGCAAAAAAAATATCTCCTTAACTTCAAGCTGCTCAATGAGTCCGAGTGGAATATTGTAACAAGCTTCGCTGAGTTGTAAGTACACTCTGTAATTGGACAAGGCGAGAACGCCATCGGAGGTGCGTCCCAATGCAACAACAGACTCTCCATTTAGCGGCACAAACGGCACAGTCACAGTGAAATCGTCGCACTCGAAGTTCGTCGGCTTCGGGAACAGCTCTGATGCCTGCAAGTGGCAGATCGACTGCAAACTCGTCGGCTCTTCTGAACTCTCCATTATCACTTTTTTAGCTGAAAAAAACATATTCAAAGTCTCATTCGCGTTTCACTATGATTGTTAGCCATTTTTACTAACAATCATCACAATTTTTACTATTTACATTGTAATTTTATTTTGCTAAAGACAACATTATTTTTCCTACAAAACAACTTCTTTATCGAGTGGATTAAATTTAGTTTTAGCTAAATTTAGCAAAGGTGTCCTTGATAACATCGGTATCTCATCAATTGTTTGTTTACGAATTAATGGCAATTAAAAATGTGACAAATTGAAGCTTTTGATTTTGAAAAACAATGTCGGAAGATGGACTCAGCTTTTCTTCTTAGCCGGTTAAAGGATAAAAAAGGGAAAAGAAAATTAACGATAAACTTTAATGGACCTGACTGCAATGCAATTTATCACTTATTTGTTATCGAAAACAGAATACTTGCTCTCAGAAACTTGGAATTTACTTTTTTTTGACGATAAGGAGTCATTGTTTATCAAGACAATTTTTAAATATCATTTTTATTTTTATTATTTGTATTCTTTTGCATTTTTTTTATATTTTTGTTCTTTGTTTAAATAAGAATGACACAAATTGTCATCATTTTTTAGCAAAAATTACTAACAAATATGATCAAATTATATACATAATAATATGTCAGATTTGTTTAATATTAGTAAAATAAGAATTGTCGTCTGACAGTGTTGCCACTTTTGTTATCCGAGTTCGACTTGAGGAAGTACTTGGTTGATTATGTCAACAATAAACGACTACCTGAACAGCTGACGTTTAACGTCTGCACTTAAAATTTCACACTTTCCACATTACAATTCATTCTTATATATGACAGTTCAACAATCTTAATTAATATTCAACGTTTTAAATTCAAATCTTCATTTATAATTTTCTTATTTTTATTTTTGACTGTCCAGAATTTAGTTTTTGTCTTCATTTCTACATTTTTACAAATGTTTTTAAATCACATTCTACTCATTTTTATTTTATTTTGCAACAAATTGAAATGACGTAATTCAGGGCAAAATCTGAAATATCGAATTAAAGTCGGCCAAATATATTTGGAGACATCGAACTCGGCATACAAGAGAAACGACATAAATGGGGGAGGGGGGGAATAAAAGGGTAGGCGCCAGTGAGAAAAAAATAAAAACAAACAACGGATAATAAATAGAAATAAAGTCAGATCAATTATTCACAGTTCTAAATTTAAACTGCAAGGATAATTTTAACATTTATTTACTACAACAATTCAAAAAAAAGTTAAATAAGTTTGAATATTGCAATGCAGCGATGCATATTTTTTGCAATTGCAAAATCAACTTATTTTAAATGAAATAAAAAATGACATTTCAATAAAAACATGAAAAAAGAGAGTATTTGGAAATCAAAGAAAAAGAAACATTTAACAATGTAGCTTGAAAAAGTAGTTAAAAAATTGCAACAAGAATCAATATTGACAATTGTTTATGGTCGATTATTTATCAAGCAACATTTCACAATAAGTTAACAACTGTCAAAACACGTAGCACCGTCATTGAACCAGTAATCAATATTCAATGATTATATAAAATACAATTTGTTTATTTTGCTTTTTGGTGCGCCAGAATTATTCGGTCAATCAAATTGATTATCATAATTTCCACAAATTGATCGAGCTTTTTTTCTTGAACAATTCAATTTCATGTATATATATATAGGAAACAAGATTTTTTTTCTTCAAGATTCGATATGTTATAAGTAGTTGCATTATTTCTTTTTTATCAAAGTTCAAATTTTGGAATGCTACAAAAATGTATATAATTTGCGTTCAAACATATCGATTGAAATGTAAATGTAAAATACAACAGAGTCCCTTTTTCGTCTTAATCCTTTTGTACTTTTCATTGCATTTCCGTTACTTTTTAAGTAATGTCATTGTATTTATTTTTAAGAAATAAATTGAACAATTAAATTAAAAAAATATTCTGGAAAATGCAATTTTTCATTATATTGCAAAAAACAATAACTTACATCAGCGACGACGAAAGTCCACAATTTCAGTCGCGCATATTGGCCGAAGTTGCGCGCATTGCACGTAAAAAAACGCTCACTTGTCCTTTTTTTCTTCAATGACGCGATAAAAAACAGTTGAAGATGACAATAACAACAACAATCAACAACAACAACAACAAGTACAACAATAAAAATTGGCGGAATGAGCCGCGATCAGCAGAACAGAAACAACAATGGGGACGTCGAGAGGGGAGGGGCGGGGAGGTGGGAGGAGGTCAATCGGGGGCGGGGAGGGCAATGCGATTTCACGAAATACGCGAAACGTTCTTTTCTTCTTCTTTTTTATTTACTTCTTTTTTGTCTTCCAATTGCAAATAGTTCTTAGCTTTGTTAAGTTTGTTAATTTTGATACTTGTTTACTTGGTAAGTGCCGAATTTTGCGATGTGTTTTCCTTCATTCATTCCTTCAAACCAAAACCCAAACTGTCTTTCTTTTGATATTATATATATGTATATATGTGTATATTTACATATATATATATATATTCTATCTTTAAAAAATCCTACGTTTCCTTTTGTTCTTTTTTTTACATAATTACGCACTTTATTCAGAGATGGCGCTTAATAAACATTTGTTCTGAATATCAACAGCGAACATCGCGTGCGTCGTCGTTTTATTTTTTCGTTTGGATGGAAAAATGGATATTTAATTGATTCGTTGATGAAGAACAAATCATACAATGGAATATTGTGAAAAGCGTTCGTCGCAGCCGAATGATTAGCGAACTGCGCGCAGGTCAGCCGTGCTTCAGCGGCTTTCGCAATCCATACGTGAGAACACACGGCGAGACACCGAATACTGATCAGAAGAACAGTGCGCGACTACGGCGAAGCCTGGGATACGCACGCAGTGCCATCTCCAGGGTTGTACTTGTGAACATCACGTTTTGATTTGAATTATTTAACAATTAAAATAATTTAAAATAAGATTCAAATAATTTGTTTATTTAATACAATTTTAATTTTTGACCAAGTCAACAAAATCGTGAAAGAAATACAAATTCTTTTTAAACAAATGAAAAATTAATGAAAAAACCAACATTTATGAAAAATTTGAAAAATCATTTATAAATCGAAATTCAATAAAAAATGGTTCACTTCAAAATGAATTTACTTTGAAAAATAGATAACAATACGTAACACTTACAATTTTTTAATTTTGTTATTAAAAATAAATTTTTTTTTTTTTTTTTGTTAAAGGAAAACAAATTATCCTTCTTCAAATTGTTAATTAACAGTTAAGGTGAAATAACATCGAGATTTACTGTCTCTCTCACACATTTTAGTTGAATTTACTTTAAATCTTTTAAACAACATTTAATTGAAAAAACGCTTTTGTATTCACTTTGTATTCTAT
>JABFPJ010001735.1:0-23432 GCA_022817425.1 Gryon sp. ZL-2020 | reverse complement strand
ATGTTTTAAGTTACTTGTGATTGACGTTGACAATATGCTCAAATGAATTGATATAATAATATTTTTGCTTTGGGAAAACATATACATTTTATAGGAATATTTACTCCAAAATAATTGTATTCCTATCATAGGTATACCATAATGCTTGTATACACTTTGGATATCCAGTATACCTACATTACTAGGTAGAATTATTACTGTGCCTCCAATATATTTTTTTAAGTGTACTTCATAAATTATGCATTTCCAGTTTTTATGGATAAAATTATTTAAAAATTTATTCATTTTCTACAAAACATGGTTGATAATGATATTTTGTATTAACTATCATATAATAACAAGGTTTTTTCTTTTGTTTCAGGTGAGTTTCAATTAATCGATAGAAAACTGCAATTTGGTGAGTTTTAAATGAACTTTTAAGTTTGGAGCTCACGCATTCTACGCTTATATTTAAACATCTTATATTTCCAACTCGATGAATTTATGATTTTGCCTTATAATAATTTTGAGTAAATGGTATACATTTAATAACATAAAATTATCTATTCTATCTTCTAACTATTTTCTAATATCATGAAATTAATTATTCTAATTTACTTTTACTCAGTAAAAGCAAAGTCAATATTATAGTAACAACACTATAGTTACCTTACAAGTGCCTTGTAAAAACTAGACAATGCCTAGTCAAATTTTTACTTGGGTGCCTATACTAAAACTCTATATTTTTCAATATGATTAAATAATGAACGAGCAGCCATTAAATAACATAATCATTATACTCATGTAAAAGCTTTACTACGTGGTGTTAAGGATATCTCATACTCACACACAGTGACACAAGTCGGTCTGAAAATGCGCAAACTATAAATTACATGTCTTAGAAGGGCCGATCACGAAGACCGTTTTCATCTCGCGGCTTGCTTACGTGAAAATAACAGCCGCGCCGACGAAAATTATTCATGTCGGATGTTGCAGGGTGCAGAGGTTACACGGCGTTTGCCGGCCTTCCCCTTCCTCTCTTCCTTTTTTGTATTTGTTCTTTTATTTCACGGACAAGAAAAAACCGTGTTACGAGCGCAACATGCGCCTACGTTCCTTCTTTCTTTCTTTATTTCATACCAAGAACAGTGACTCGGTTACAAGAATATTCTTCCTTGTTTCGCTGTGTTGACGGAGTGCCAAATTCGGCACATCGTAAGTTTTCTGCGCCTCCTTTTTCTCCATTTCGTCGACTCGGCAACGACCCTCTGCACTGCTGCAACACACCGTGTATAATGTCACGGAATATAAATATTCGTTCTCAGAAAAAACTGCGCCACGTCAAAAATAAGATTCAAAAGAAACAAGTGCATTGGGCAAAAGCTTTCTTAAATGTGTATGTCTACGTATATGTGTGTTGCTTGCTACGGTTGTGATACGTAAAAATTATGCTTTTCAAAGGAAAAAAATCGTGCACATTTTTTCACAAGAAAGGTCAAAGTGTCAGTGATTGAACATTTTAACGTTTTTTTGCACTGACGAGAAATGATCATACAATTATTTTTAGATTTTTTACTTAATTTATAAAGAAAGTTTTTAACATAGAAAAAAATCAGAAAATGGGCCAATTTTTAATAATAAACATGTATAAAAAATCAAAACAAAAAAAAACTGAGAAAAACAAACTATAGCAGAATATTGAACAAATATAAATAAAAACTGCAGACAAGAAATACAAAAATGTTTTTTTGCATTTATTTTTCTTTTAATATGGAAAATAAAGTAAAACTGCAACAAATAACGCAAAAATAATTGATAAAAGAAGCTTTCTTTCAAATAAATCTTTTGTACATTTTTAATTTTTTGTACACGAAATTATTATTTTTTTAAAATGTGCAAAAGTCTCAAGTAAAAACGGGAAAGTCTCAAGGGGTGTATGGGTGTTACTTAAAGCTTTTCAGTAATTGATCATTCTTAGCGAACAATAAATTATTTATAAGAATATTTCACGAAGATAGTATCAAAAAAAAAAAAAAATTCAATCTACCGCCTATCGTGGATGTATCCAAACTATCAAGGCTGCCAGACAAAACTCACAACAACAATAATAATAATAATAATTCATCCGCGAGGTGCGTTTGAGAAACGCGCATGTATTTAAAAAGTGTCTATGTATAATCGGTGAAGACGTTAACTTCCTTCTGCGTAAGAAATTGTTATCTTGAGTAGGGAAGATGGGTATAGAATCGAGCGAGAAAAATTCAAATTGACGCGTTAAGAAAGGATCAGACATTTCATACGGGTGTTTTGCAAAAGGCACAAAAAAGCCGAACGAGATGTTAAGATAGCAATGCATTTTACGTTAATTATCAATTATCTGTAAAAATGTGAATTAATTTACGATTTCCACTAAAAGCCACGTTGAAAACATTATTTTGTATCAGAAAATTTCTTTTCTTTATTTTCCGAAAATCTAATTTAATTTAATCCACATTAAATAATAACTTTTTCAATAACTTACTATAAATAAATTGCTTAAGTTACAAGCTATATTAAGTATCTATATTTTCTTATTTGATTTATTTTTTTATAAATAAAATAAAGTACTTAATTTATTGGCCAACGTGTTTATAGGATATCTTATATTAATAGAATACATTTTATGCATTTTTAATAAAATGTACTAAAATCTTAATAAATAAATATTCTTTGTAAATTTCTTTTTACATATAATATATATATATATAAAGCATTAGCCAAATATATAGATATTTGATAATTAAAATTTGAACCAAAAAAAAATTCGATTTCGTCTTTCATATAAAATCATAAATATTTTAATAGCCGATCTTAATCCCAACCTCAAGGTTGACTTCGTCAAGATACGTTAAGAGTTACAAAAACAAAAAGAAATGAATCCAGCGTTAGCTCCCCTTATAAAAAATGATATCAAATTGATTCACGACACATACTTCCTCGAAGGTATCGTCGTAAAAATCACCCACACCAATCTAATCTTACTTACCAAGGTCACCTGATCCCCTGTCAGAAGTTGCATCTTCAAAATAATTTCATAAAACATATAGACATCCAACGATTCCCTATATATATGTATTTAATAAAGTTAAAGATACGAACTTGCGAAACCTTATTTGCCCAAAGAAATTTTATTGTTATCCTTATTATATTCTTCCGTAAAATTGATACTTATAATCCGATCTTTGAATGTCTCGCTGAATGAGAAGTTAATAAGAAGATGGTTAAAGTTGACAGCCGAGGAAATGTCGGTCAAAGTTTATGGATGAAGAAAAATTAGTATAGCAATTTAAGGGATTGCTTCCTTTGTTAGTTAACTTATGACATCAAAATGATAGAATTATTTGCTTTTAAAATATCTGCATATTTTATTTTAACTTATTATAATATTTATTATATATACATATAATAAATATCGATATTTCTTTGTATATTCATAATATAATAATTTATCACTATTCTAATAAAAAGAAATTGCAGAATAATTGAAACAGCATTATATCATACAAATTGTATTTCTGCAAAAATTCTATTGGTATGATATTGTTTGAGCTGTTAAACTTCGTTTTCTTTTCCATACATTTCTCTTTTATATGAAAGCAATTATAAACATATAATTGTCTTTCAAAAAAAAGCATAACCATCTAGTAGACTTTATTTTCTCACAGAACAATATCTTATGTTTCTATATAATATTGATGTAATAATCAAATATCTATATAATCGGTTAAAAATATTTAACATCATACACAGAATAGAAAAAATAGTATACATAACAGTAATTGTGTCAAATTGTACCTAAATTGATGGTAAAGATTTAGAAAGATATATTATTCGTTTGTTTTGATATTGGCTCGATAAGGCGACATCATATCGCCTGATCAGGCCCATATGAATTTCCTGCGTTACATCTACATTACAGCCCGATCGAGTTTTATTAGGGTATTTACCAGAGTACGTTGTTAAAATTCACCATAACGTAAGATTTAAGTTAGAAGAATTTTATTCGAGAATTGTCTTGTTAATGTTAACCTAAAAAAAATTATTGAATATACACAAATAGCGATAATTGTAAAGATAATCGTTTAACTATAACGAAATAGTAATTTGGAAGCATATTTTATTTTTCGCGTATTACAACATTGTCACAATATTTATTTACATATATATATATATTTAATTAAAAGAAATCTGGATAAATATTAACAATAAAATGCAATAAATATTACATTGAAAAAACTATCTATAAGTATTTCAATTTTTTCTGAATTTACCATTTAATGACTAATTGATAATATTATCAGGGAAACTTTCAGTGGTAATAAAAAAAATGAATTTTCATTCATATCACAGAACCAATAAAACCATGCTTTCAAAGTAAATCAGCAATCCTGAAAAGAGTGCCTGAAGAAAATAGCCACCTACACAAATCTTGATGTCGCGTTCAAGGTAAAGCGATAGCGAAAACCACCCCGACGAAAACCCGAAATTGTATTCGCCAGCAGCACAAAAATGATTCACGACACCTTAATCCGCAAAATAATCGTAAAGTCAGCAACTGCAATCGGACGTCAAGGTCGCCGAATGTTAATTCTCTCTTTTTATCTCTTTTTCTCTGTCCTCCTCTATCATTGGCAGAACATAACTTCCTTCATCGAGCGAAAAGAAGAAATAGATAAGTAATGCTAGAAGAAGCTGGAGCCTTGCGGGAACAAATACGACCAAGACGAAGAAGAAAAAGGAAGAGAAGAGGAAGAGGCTAAGAAGAAGTAGAAGAATTGAAGGGGAAACGACAAGGGTCGATAACGGCCTCGAAGTAGGCAGATTCGGACGAAGAAATCGAGGCGGAATGGTGGAGGGAATTGAGGGGAGGGATAAGAATATAGATAGAGGGGGCAGATTATATATGGAGGGGTGAGGGGGGAGGCGCGCGGTGTTGCGGTAGGCTACGCACAATGCGATAGTAAATAAATGGGCAGCCGGCTTGGGTGCGCGCGTGTACCGGCCCGTCACACTCACAGGCTCGTTTTCGCCGAGCTTGGCCGATTACCGCCGACAATTTCCGACCCGGCACTCTTGGTTTCGTTGGCGAGACGCAGACCCAGAGACCTAGACTGCAAACGCCAGACGAGGACGCAACTACGACACGGCCGGCCAAACGAGAGACAGAAGGAAGACTGTGCAGCAATTGCTGAGCGAGACAGAGAAAGAACGATAAATAGAAAGAGAAAGAGAAAGCGAACGAGACAGAGAAAGAGAGAATGAGCGGGAGCGACGACGACGTTCTCGAATCGAGTCGGAGTGGTAGGATAGCGGGCTACTCCGGTTTCGAGTCAGTCAGTGTGCCACCGGCGAGCGTCGTCGCACAGCCAGTCTGATTATGGCATCCGCCGCGTTAAGATAGGTCCGGCGCGCCAGCTTATCAGGCCAAGACAGGTACCACTCGACGTCACTCGGACTCGGCGGGTTCCCTCAACAAAGCCTACAAAAACAAAACACAACAAAATTTATGTTTATTCTTGTTGTTTATTTTTCATTTTTATTCTCAAAAAAACAAACACCTTCGATTTATCAGAGGTTGGTGCGTTAAGTCAAGTCAGTCAGTCAGTAGTGACACCCGAGTCAAGTTGCCGACCAAACGCGAGTGACTAGTGTCTTATCGGTAGTGAAAGTTGGAGCTCATTTGCACGCGACTTATTGTTGTGGATGTTCGAATTTCATCTCTTGATTACAGTTTTTTCCTCCTCTTTTTTGTTTGTTTGTTTCTTCGTTCGTCTGTTGGTTCTTCAAATGTGCATGACTTAGAGTGTGCTGCGACAAACCGGTCAGCGGCATGGCTTGTCGCACGATTTAGTGTAAAAAAAACACAACAGTCTGTTGGATTATTTATTAACAACATTTACGGACGAGATGTTAGAGGAGCAGCCCCTCGACCTTAGTGTCCGGGTGGCCGATTACGCGGAACTGTCGCGGGATGGGGCCGCGGATGAACAGGATCGCGATTCCGAGCGAGACCATGCGAAGAAAGAACCGGAAGAGTTCGCGGAAGCCGCGGCATTACGGCTCCGCGGTCTTAATGGACCGGAGTATCCAGACAGGGAGGATCGCACCTGTTCCGAGGATTCGGATGATTCGTGCTCTGACAACAAAGATGGCTCCAGGTCCCGGTCTAGACCACCCGGGACCAAACCGTACAAGAAGAACCTTATGCGGAGATATCGTAAGTTCGCGCGACAAACTGTGTGTGTGTTACTTAGAAGGATGAGAATGATTCGCGGATAAGAGCGATTGAGGGCAACAGGTTGTGAATATACGATAAAGGCGAAAGTGCATTGCTATATTGGACTTTGGATGAACGTATTATGGGATATGGTTTTAAGAAAAGGATGAATATAGCAATAATTGACATGAAAAGACTTAATTTAGAGCTTTTGATTTCACTTATATACATTCTATAATTCTTTGATTAGATGTATGGTTTAACAAAATTGTTTGTTTAATTTGCAAAATAAATCTGATTACTGATAGACTAAACAATTTTATATTTCTTTCGCAATTTGAGTCTTCATATTTTTTGCAAAATGTAAAAATTGTAAACTGACAATGTTGCTATGAAATACAAAATGGGTTCACGAAGTTGATTAATGTTAAAATTGGAACTAATAAAACTTTAAAACGAAGCATTTTTGCACTTGTGACTAGAAACACAAGAAGTATTAAAATATAGTGGTGTAACTTTAATTCGATATTGTGTAAACAATGGAACAGAAAGTTCAGTAGAATGAATGTAACATTACACCCAGGTCATGATATCATGATTTCCCATAAAAAATAAACATCTCTGCCCGTTGTCGTTAATTCACACTATACTGACAGTTCAATCTGTTTTGATTCTGAATTGAATTATTATAATAATTTAATAGTAGAATTTTGAACTTGGCTGCACCTTAGACCTGATAAGAACTTTGGTCTTATATAGGATTTTTGTAGACGCACATTGGTTGGGTATATATACTATATACTATATACTATATATACTATTGGGTATTTGATAAAATCCAATAGTCAAACTTTACGTAAAATATTTGTTTACAAATTCATGATTAAAAAATTGAACCCAAGTCCTGAACTCGAATATTGAATATCTTACACAGACTTCTAATAAAACGTTTTGTAAACATCAACTTAAGTCTACTACTATATATATGAGACTCATATGGTTTGCCCTATAAATGCAATGTATAGGAAGGCGTTTCATACCTGTATTGGGCCTCAGTGTAGTTCTAGTTGAGCCCTACATTAACCCTACTTTCGAACCTTGCAACAAATTATACAACATAGGCCCTATTTTGGCCTAGTTCAAGCTTTTCCATAACTAGGTGAACCCGGACTTTATCATTCTAGAGCCTGCTCTATAACTAGGCAAGCCTTGTTCAATTTCTATTAGGATACTGCTTTAGCAAATATACATTTCTTTATAGTAATTCCATTACAGTTATAACATTATAAAATTCCAAATTCTAAGATTTTTAATGATGGTCTTTTGTGATTAAAAATAATGTATTTATTCGTTATTTATTATTAAATCTGAATACTTGATAATGGCACAAGTTTGTAAAATGTGCGATAAAACGACTAAACATAATCCGCAAACATCATTAAACATTATTCATGTCGAACAAAATATAATAAATCATAGATCCATTTGCAGGATTATTTTTGAATCTTGGTCATACTTGGCGTCTTTATTAACTTTTTTCTCTATACATACATTTATTTTAAGTTGTCATCGAAATTTACTTAATCGTGTTGAATTCTTGAAATCATAATTTCACCGGAACCCACATTGGAACACCCAAAGCGGATTTTCAAATTATTCACCTGATACCTGTTCATAGTCGCGTCGATTCAAATGACTCCTGTGAACTTTCGGTTATATAGTTAATAGTTCAAACGCCGCACAATTTAGGAAGGTCAAACGGTCACAAATCGAATATATATTTACACGCTCAATTTCCCAGAGGCATATTTTCAGGAAGTTAAAGAATGAGAATATAACACTGTTTCAGGGAAAAACTTCGCCCTCCTCAAGTTTAGACAATTGTCAAAGGCACAACCCACATTCTCTCATGCCGGTTCAAAATGGCGTCTGATCATTTGATCATCACGCTTTCTAAAACTGTTGATTGTTAAAATTAAATTTTTTAAGACTAAAATTACAAAATTGAATTCAATATACACTCAATTAAAATTTGTATTTTTTATATTAAAGTAAAGTTTATATTAAAATTGTACACATATCTTTCTTCTTTTTCTGATTAGTTACAATAAATGATTTGTATATACTAAATTTAAATGAAAGTTAGTAATGAAACATTTCTGAATAATTTTAAGCAAACCATTTCGGATGAGTAGAACAAATAGAACAATTAAAACAATAATTGGCGCCGAATGACCGGATTTAGGCGTGCATATGTTATATATGAAATGACACGTCTGCTTGTAATTTCGGCCGATAAAAATGATTACGCAAGCTTTGTATCGCGAAGGTCGTATCTCCGCAAGCGAAGCAAAAGAAAGCCTCTACTATCGCCGACAGTTTTGGCGTTATTTAGCAATAACGTAATTATCTCAAGTTTCGCCTCACCGATAGTACTTGTGACCTGCCCCAATCTCCACGAAATTAGTCTCGTATGTTTATCATTACATACGATATCAGTACGAAGCAAAAAAATACGCAAAAATCATAACTGTAATCTGTATCGTTAAAAAGTACACATATACATATAAAAATACGAAAAAAATAAAATACAAATTTCCTTATGACGGGTATTGTATATTATCATATAATGGAACAACTTAAACTGGTTTTTTTATGTCAATTAGCTAAGTGAATTTGACTATGTTTAACATAGTTGTATTTATTTTGCTTTTACTATCATTTATTACAATTAGGATTGTATATCCGACTGATAACTGATTAGGTTGTGCAGGAATATGAAGTAATATCTCGAATCAGCCAGTTCAAATATGAATTTATGAACGATCATTTGGTATTCTTGACTCAACGCCATGACAGTGCTAAATTTCTTTCGCAATAGATTAATCTGACAATTGATAATCAGATCATTTTATCAAGAATTATAACGATAATGATATATTTATGATTCTTGTTCGTCTTTAACAGAGAAAGAACAAAAAAATTACACTATAATATCAAATATTCTGTAAATCGAGGGTCTATAAATGTAGGTATTCTATTAATGTGTATCAATCTTAAATAACTTATATAATATAATATTTTTTTATTCTATTTAATTTTTGTTGTTAATACAAATTTTATATCTTATTTAATATTTACAATACATAACATATATAGTGTTTTGACATAAATACAACAAATTTTGGAAATAATATAGCAAACAAAAAAAATACTGGGTGCTTAATTTTTCCACTCAATAAACAGCAACATAACACTAAACTTATTATAACCGCGAATTTTATTAGGACGACGCTTTTAAACTGGGTCGTTCCAGTTCTATTTTCGAAAGGTCATTTGGAGCAATGACCATCGTTGATTATACCGCTCGCATCAATTCCGCGATCATAAATCCATGTTATTAATCCATGTCTCTCGATAATTCGACGAACCGGTTCATCGAATTTTCATCGCTCAATAGTCTACTGACGACGTGCTTTCATTTTTAATATGCGTATATATATGACAAATTGTGCGTCAAATTTCGTACAATGTTTAAGCGCATTGTTCGTCTTGAATTTTTCGTGTTTTAAATTATCACAGAACCCTTTCGCACTCGCAAATTAGGGCTCCGACCCTTCGTCAGTGAAAGTTCGTTCTTTTTTTCATTTTCCTGAAAGAAAAATTTCTCTCATTTTTCATTCCCTCTGCGCGCTTTCTCCGTTTGCATGACTTCTCGAGATGATACATTTTTCACAACTTAACAAAAGCACAGTTTCGAGATGTTTTTCCAAAGCTGATTTATATTGCTGCCCGAATTTTAATGCAGAAGCAGAATGATTTTGAAAATAAAAAGTGAATAATTCATGGCTTTTTTATTCATTGTTTTTTGATAAATATTTTTTAATCGACAAAATTATTACTTTATTTATTATAATTATTTAAAATAAATAATTAAAGATATTAATTAAAAGTGAATGCATTAGAATTTGAATGAATATGAATAACGTAGCTTTTAATAAATAGGAAAATGAAATTAAATTCACAATATCATAATTTAAAAAAGTGATATAAAGAATAAATTTCTCCTAATAAAAATATTGTAGAGAAATGAAATTTGAATGACAATCAAAAAGCACTTGTTCAATATTTGTCCAAAAATGTGTATTTTCAGAAGCAATGTTCTCGGCTTCTGTTTGGAAAAATGTCACTTTTGTTAGTTTTTGGGTACAAAATTACGACAAGCATGAAATTTATAACAGGCTGTTTACAGTAGTGAAAGTAGTTCGTCAAAGGAACCCTTTAGTGGTTAAAGTCATGCTTCCTGTAAAACCAAACAATACATAAGTTTCGGTTGTCTAAGTCGCCTACCGTTTAACTTTTAGACTTTCGCGGTCTTCCCAGCTCCTGATGAGAGGAAAACGAGCAAAGACCTGCGTGTCAGGTAGCGATATAAAATCCCAGTTGTGTTGAAATGACTTTCCTAAATAGCCCAGGCCAATTGACTTTTTCTTTTCTTCCCGAAAACATCATGAGCTGGTTTGCTACTTAAATTTCTGTCTCTTTCATTATCTCTGCTTCTAACTTTTTTTTTCTCTTCAGATTTCTCTTCCTAAAGTTTCTGTCGTCGCATAAATTACAATTTTTTTGTTCCACACAATTTTTCAATTTATGTAATAAAATGTGACGTAACCTTTAAAACATTTAATATGATTTATCTTAAATCCAATAACGTCTAAAATAATGTTCAACTTATTTAAAAAAATGTTAATACGAAATTTTTGTTACCTAGATACATTACGCGCTACGCGCGTCATATTATTTATAATTGTAATATCAACCCACTAATAAAATAATCAAGTATTCTTATTTCACATAAAAGCATTTCAACACATTTCTGAATTTATAATAATTCAATTCGATTTTTAAATGATGAGTACATTTAAATTAGCACAAATTTTAGGTTAGAAAATATTGTTTAATATTGCCTCTGTATTTTATTACAAATCATTCAATAAATTGTTGAACAAAATCAGAAATAATAATTAGAATATTCAAGAAATGCATTTTAATTCATTACTAAACGAAACATTTAATACATTCTCTATAAGAACAAAAATTGAATCTTTTTAATGCAATATAAACTAACCGCTGTAAAGTGACCAATCAAAAATTCGGTAGCAGTTCCATGAGACTAATCAGAATTTAGAAAAGTCAGACAAAATAAATGTGAAATTAAATGCGGAAAGCAAGCCAATTGAACCAACAAGAATGTTCCATTTCGATTCAATACAAGTTGCAATTCACACCGGTCATCTCTTTTTTCTTTCTAGGATGTTACTTTCATTTTGTTCATATTATAATTATTGTAATAGAAATATCAACAATCCACAATTAACTATTTGTACTAATTAAGGATTCTTTATACGCGAATTGTCGGATGAGATTTCTTGCAATTTCCTTTGAATTAAGGCGCGCGAGATATTTTCGGTCTCTTTAAATCGACCCCGGCTAAATTCGACATTTACCAAGCAGACGTAGTTTGTGAATCAGTAATGACCCCTGGCGTCAATATTAGCACAGATCAATTCCGGGACTTAGACGTGATGCAAATTGCACGAACTAATCGCAACGAACACCTACTTTGAGGATGCAAAGAAGAGTTACTTCCGGTGCAGTCGTCGACATTTACGACACATTTACATGTACAAATATGAAATAACACCAACTGCTTGGCTTGGAATGCTTTGCATTATTTTATCGATTCACTAAAAAAAGTAAATCGATTACTTTCAAGTATATTATATATACTTGACTGCTAAATACTTGAACCAAGTATATTTGACTCGAAACAAGTATATTTTTTTACTATAACTAATGAACTAATTGAACTTGAGGAAAAAGAAAATGGATAAAATAATAAATATAAAAAATTTAAATATATTTCAATATTATCACGATATTTCTGAAATGATGATAGTAACCTACGAATTAGTGCACGTTGATGTATGATTCTTTCTCACTTACTATATACATTTTATGTAATCTTGAATATACTTGACTCAAGTATATATAAATTTAATTACAGAAGAATTTTATCAAACACAGAGAAAAGTTTAGTTGAAATAAATGAAATTATAATTAAAATAACCAAATTTTCATTATTTCAACCTAATCTTTTATTAACTTTAACAAGTTTTTAGTTGTTTGAACTAAACTTTTCGTTAAGTGCAGTTTCTTGAAAAATAATAATAGATTTTGTAAACAAGAAATATTGTCAAATGTATGAAACGCTATTTTTTTCTTAATTTACAATTTTAGTTTTACTACAAAACAATTGGTGAATGAAAGGTTCATTTACGAACAATGTTAAATGATCGACACTAAACATGAAATAAAGCTATAGTAGAAAATTATATTGATTTTTAGAATATTGTTTTAAACATATAATAAGTAATTTTAACAATAATAATTAATGAAACATTTATCAATAATGTAAAAATATCACTGCAATTTTTTGCGGCCATTAATATTTGGAAAATGATAACATAAAATTATTAATGAAATTACAGTAATGGTGAATAATCAATGAAAAACAATATTGAAATTATAATCGTTGAAAGTTTATTAATGAGAAGTGATGAACTGGTTGTGATAGATAAAACGTACTTGATTTTGAAACAAATTTTAAATATACATTATATTATATCGTACGGTCCGTATAATCATTAAAATGCAATCGTCGGAAATGCAATGCAAATGCAAAATAATCTGTTAAAAAATGTTGAGAAATGTTTATAAACGATGAAATATCGGCAATTATCAATCAAATATTTGAGTTACGCTTTATTATTTATGCATTAATTAGTGTCAAAGATAATTATGGCTAATATCTAGCATCAAATTTATATTCTGTAAAAGATACTATTTTATTACAGTAGGTGTATGGAACATATGAACTCTCTTTTTCTTTCTAATGTTGTTACATTTCAAATTAAATTTTTTTATTTTTGAAAAATCTAAAAGTTCTTTATTATACTACTTTTATTTTTTAATTTTAAATTCAATTTCTGTTTGAAAATTAGCTTTCCGGTACTCAAATTCTTTGTAATTTTATTCAATGCCACAAAACTTGTAACATCGCACTATTGTTCCTGTGAAATTTGCATTCCAAAACATCGAAAACAATTTGTAAATAATCGAAAGATCTGTAGTTGTTCATTGGAATGCAAGATAGTGGCTGAGGAAGGAAGAGCCGGCTTCCTGTCTGACCCCCGCATTTATTTTCCTGGCGCGCCCGTGTGTTTTCTTGTACACGCATTTTTCGGCTTTTCCTTATTTCCAGATATTATTATTTGTATATGCTTTTGAATATTTTTACCAATTAGCAAGAAATAACTACACAAAAAATCAATTATTAAAATAAATACTACTGAAAGAATATAAACAATTTAAACGAGGAATCACAGCACTAATTTTATAAACTTATAAATAATAATTAAAGTACTATATTTGAATATATGACGATTTCACAAAGATAAATAATCGAAATACAATGTTGGAAAATAATTTTGAAAAACATAAATGTGGAACTAGTGTGTTAATTGACTTTTGCATTTGCTTCCGCCTATTTTAGCTTGTGAAATTTGTCGCTCGCGTGCGACCGCGTGGATCGATTTTCCACGGCATTTTCCACGCCGATCAGCCCGGAAGGTGCAGAGGGGGTGGCGGTCAGGGAACGCCTGTAGGCGGTCGCAATAGGAAACTGGGGTAGACTGTCCTTGTGCTCTTGGGTAGTTATTGGAACGTTGGCACGGACACTTTACTTTCGTCTATACGGTGCTCTTTAAGTCGTGTCGATTGTCCGACTTTGTTTACAAGCGCCAGGAGACTGGTTATTTTCATTCCGTCCCTTTTTTTTTCTTTTTTTTTTCTCTTCTCAGCAGGAAGCTGGTGTGGCCTTTTTTTTAAATGGCTGACCAATCATTGGGAAATTGAGAAGAAAATGAATGATTGTCTGTGGTTGGAATGCGGCTTAGCTACTATGAACCTATAATGTCTTTGTTCCATTTTTTTTCATTTTTTTTCATTTTTTTTTTTTTTTCATCAAATGTATTTCAAATTATTCAGTTCTTAGTAATTCTGTTTGACAAAAAATAATTTAATTAGAAATTGATTTATATTTAAATGTTTATGTTATTAATCATCAGTTTACAGATATTTATTAAATGTTCACATTTTTTAATTAAATAGAAAAATAGTTTAATAATACCTTCTATTACATTTCTGATTTTCGATTAATTTCAAATAATGATTTAGTAGACGAATATAATTTAATAACTTCTAATTTTAAATTAGTTAAATTTAACATTTAATAATACAAAACGGTCAAAATGATTTGTATTTATATAAAACATTCATTGAAAAAGAAAAAACTGCGCCAAGTACAAAGCTTAATCTCATAGAAAGAACACAAATAAGAAATTCCAAGTACTACATGCGAAATTAATATTTAGTTTTGTTAGTTCTAATTAATATTCTTAGTTAAAAACCTAACATCATAATTTGTTTATTAGTAACCGAACTATTAGTTTTGTTAGTTTCAATCAAACCACCAATTTCTTTAGGTGTATTAGTTTTCCTTAATTTTCTTAGTTTTTTTAGTTTAATTAAGCATCAAATCTTCAAATACTTGGCTGTGATTATATTAAGCTCACCATATTAAGCCGCTTTCCAGAATTATTAAAAAAAACCAGAATCTGATTGATGATGAACTTTTTGGCAGGCCAAGAAAGCGCTAATTCATGTAAAAGAATTAGAGAAGTAGTGTCTCGCTTTGTACTTGGCGCGAGACACTACCGCGTCTCTTGGTACTAATTGTTCTATTAATCATTGGATTTAATGTTAATTTTTCTAAATATTTTTTATTACTTACAGTTTTATTGAAACGTTTTTATTGTATAGAATAAAAATAGCGAAAATTGAAAAAATATTAACAATTATTTTACCATCTAAATACATTGTATACAGTCGTATTCAAATGACCGACTATATTTATCATCATTAAATCATTGGAAAAACGTTTTTAATTTCCGACGAAAAGATTATCTCAAAGCCGTCTATTGACTTGGATGTTACAAAAACCATCGAATGTATTATAGTTCAATATTATTTCAGTAGCGATTAGATATTTCGTTACGAAATGCCACTTCAATCTTATGAATATCAATTACACGACTTGTTAGATTAATATTTTAATAGCCATCTATATTGAGTATTAATTGAAGGCAATTACTCTTTCGGTATGAATTTCATTTCAATTTTGCTGGATTCGTGATTTACGTATTATAAATGTTCCTCATTTTACTTTTCAAAATAATACATTCAATGTAACTGACAATTAGAACTCAATCATTTTAGATATGAAAATTATTTTATATACGTATATTTTAGCATAAAATTAATAATGAATTAAACAATTTATCATACCCTACATTTTTGATGAATGAAAAATACTTTCAATTAGAAAAATGTTTAATGAAATTAACTGCTCTCTTAACTTCTGCAGTGTACTAATTTAACTTATTCATATATGTTATTTTCGTTTTCTATTATCCAGTATTGAATTCAAACATTTATTTGTAGAAATAATGCAAACTTTCAAATGAAAATATTACTTATTTAAGCAAGTATAAAAGATACATAAATAAAATATTTATATTTGCATGTTAATTAATTTGTGAACAATAATATAATCGGGAATAAATTGACACCCGTTAGAACGATCAACGAAGACAGAAGTGCGATAATGTTGTCGGTATAGGCGTATAGAGGAAGAGCACAGCGCGTTCGCTGAATGCATCAGCCCTGACCTACATAGTAAACCGTGTTGTGGGCTAGGCTTGCCTACGCTAGCTACCTAGACTATTATAGCAACGAGATGCACTGGCGTCGCTTCTATGCGAGCGATCGGTAAACTTCGCTGCTCCTCTCTAGACGTTATATCCCACTCGCGCATTCCACCTATATGCTCGCGTGCCGCGCGTTCCGATCGTTGCGTTTTCCACTGACTCTCATTTTCAATCAGCCTTTCCCACACTACTAGCGAGCGCTCGTATATAAACTTACACACTTTTTCTATATCCCTTTGTCGTGTATAACTTTTTTCCCATCGATCAGAAAAAGTGCACCTTATAATATATATTGTTCATGAACTCAAATTGAAGAAAAGCATCGATTTTTAATATTACTTTTGTACTCGTTTGTTTAACATCTTATGCGTGGTTTCACATGAATGATTACAAAAAGTTGCTTTAGGAATGTTTACAAAATGTAGTTGTATTGTAATATTTTATGTATATCAACCTGAGAAAGTTATGTACATAAAGTAATTTTTATTAGCGCAAGAGACTCAAAGTTACCATTTAAACCCTTCATTTCTTAATTAAAATACTCAAATTTGAACCTTTTGCTGTTGTACAAGTTCCAAATTTAGACATTCTTAAACATTACTAGCAAATTAATCAAATCAGTGTGGTCCTAAAAAATGACTTATTTTCACCACAGCCTAATATATATATATATATAAATATCAATAATGTAAACTACATTACTACAATATTTCGTAAGTTAACTAAAGACTTTCCCATAAAGCAACATATGCACATGAGTATTTTTCGCACATCATTTAAAACAAAAGATATAGAATTTTCGGGTAAGACAAAATTAGTTGTTCTGCAAATAAATATCGCGAAAGTTGATGTTGCCGGTAATGAGACTTTCCTTTGGAAATGGTTTCTTTCGCGAGAAAGTGCGCCGGTTGATAAATAATCAGCTCGCGAGAAACGAGCGCGGAAAACATGCTTGCGCTGTTTGTCACCTAACCGCGTAATCTCGTTACGTTGACGCTACGTTATCCTTGACATCTTTTTTCCTCAGTAGCATTAAAGGCAACGTGGGGAGAGGAGCAGAAAGACGCGCGCGCGAACGCGACTGACGCGTCATCGAGAAATGGCCAGCGACCCTTTTAACGAATTATCGAGCGCGACTGTTTCAAGTCGACGATAAAAAACTTTTATTCAAACTAAACTTTTGCATTTAATGTTTGTAATATACGAGAAATCAAGTTTTTCAATTTACATTGTATTATTATAATAATACAATGTAAATTCAAATGACAAGATGTAAATGGAGAAATTCTAAATGAACCGTTTATAAATATTTATTACTGAAAATTGTATAACGAAAGTATGACGATATAAATAAAAGTATAAAAGTATAACGAAAAAATACAAAAATATGAGATATTCAAATTTTGTTCTAGATTATCGATTGCAAATAGTAAAAGTAAAAACTGATCTATGTTTCGTATGCACAATTTTTCTTTACATGAAAATATGACTTTATATATACGTGGGGAAGTTACAAAGAAAAGAAAAATTGTCTCATTAGAATAGTCATTTTTAAAAGTGATTTTTATATACATATGTATACAGAAGATTATATGAATACTTCTATATATATGAACAGCAGCTTTAGTTACAGAAATATAAGTAAAACTTAATTAAAAACTTAATTAAGCTATGTATACTTTACAGTATATATAAATTAATAATCCAGCAAAAAAGCAAGGATCATTCACATATATAAGAAAGACTGTGATTAAAATTTTTAAATCCCATACTCGGAACCAAAAATCTAGATATTCAAGTATAATACGTTACCTAGATATATTGGAAGCGCTATACTTACTATGATTGCATATGGCTCTCTTACCAGAAAAGTAAGAGTTCGCTTACGATTTTAGTATAACAAACTTCCTTACTATGAAAGTGTGACGCTATTACTAATATTGTAAGATAACTTGCTAATTTCGAATGAACACGCTCTTACTTTATTTGTAATCATGTTATAATAATATAGGTTAAAATGCAATACACTTTATACACTAACAAAAGTAAACTTATAAAAATTATCATCTTTCTGATAAAATAGGGATATACTTGTAAAAGACCAAAAAATTATCTTTTCTGATAAAACGTCTACGAAGCTTGAGAATTATTTTCATAAAAACGAATATATTTTGCCAGAAAGATGATAATTTTTATAGGCTTACTTTTGTCAGTGTAGGCATTACATTGCCGCTTTAATAGCTAGATTTTTGGTTCTGTACATAACTGTTGTAAATGTATTTACTTCATTATAGATGTAGATACAATGTTACACTTATTTTGAAACATAATTCAAAAACATGTTTCCGCATATTTGCATCATACAAATAAACAACATTAATGCCTATTTTTACATGGGAAGGACGGTTTCGCAAGTTCGCGCAGCTGGCAGTACCAGGGCGTTTATTAAGAATCAAATCGTCCCAGTTACGCGAAAATAACACTTGTTTGGGGTCGACACAGGCGGAAGAACATTTCCCGGGGCGCGCGCGGTGTTCATCAGACAGCAAAAGAGCTTTGTTTGCCGACGGCGTTAATACTTCCGTTAACGGCAAAAAGTAGGTTAGTCTTCGTCGAAGACTTAACGGTAAGCAATCCGAACTCTTTTTCGACAGATGGCTTCGCGTGGGAATCACCTAGGTGGAAGAGAATCCCGAAATAAATGTCGAGAACCAATAATAAGACCGTTATAATGATCAGAAAACTAATAAGACATCAATTCGCGCGATTGCTTCTCATCAGATGTATGCTTAACTCAACTATAGGGTAAATATATTTTTATCAATTGAGATTATATGCGATCAGAAGTATATTTCACATATCAACGTAACCTGTTTTTTTTTTATTTTTTATTAAATTCTGAAGCCGATTTAATCATTGAATTAAACACAAGAATTATGTATTTCTTACACAGAATATTTGTTATAAAAATTATTTCATTTGCATAGAAATTAATTTTAGCCTAAAAGCTAAAAAAAGGTTGTAAATAAATAATGTCGCAAAACCAGAGATTTCGACCTTTTATACAACATTGGCTAGGCCGTTGATAAATAAATATTTCATCCCCATAAAAGCTATCGGGAAATAAAGTATAGTGGAAACGCAACACCGGCACGGCCCTGACCCATTTAATGCATTTAACGTGGACGACACTTCACAAAAAGAAGGGTGTTCCATTGTCATGCGAGCACACACGCGAGCCTTGTACTCCCACTTACTTTGCTCTGTCCGCGGGGGTGGAAGAAAAAAACTGCCGCAAGGAGAAAAGCAAAATCGCGAGCAAAAGGGAAAAAGAAATTAAAAAAAAATAATAAAAAAAGAGGCTTTGTGAGTGTCTGAAAGGGTGTCGTGGGACGGCTAGATTCGCTGTGTAGGAAGTTCAAATACAATACCAGAACAATAAGGCGGATTTAGTGCAACATATGTTCTCTTACTGTTCTTTACTGGTTTTTAACTTATTTTTCATTTCTTGTTATAGGACAGAAAATAACTTTCTGTGCTAAAACGGGAAAGGGAGTTTTAGTAATTATTAAAAATGCAGTTAAATAAGCGAATAAATTATATATTCCGTTCTCAAGAATATGTTAGTGTTTCTTTCAGAATAACTTTAGCATAAGCTCGCTTTAAACAATAAAATTAGTATACCAATTTAAGTACTTATAAACTAATTCTATAAAAAGTTTTGTTTTGGTGACATATCGTATTCAGCACACTTCATATTAATAAAAAAAGTTTATAATAACTTTATCAAAAAGTACTTTGCACTAGTTTTTAAAGTAAAATGTATTAAATGATGGCATTGATTGATTATTATTATATGTCTATATTTATCTAAAATAAGAAACTAAAATAACTAAACTGTAAAAGTCAAAATCAGTAAATAATACATGAAACTGAAAACAATTATTATTTTCATGAGTTTATCTAAATCATAAAATAAATTTAAGATATTGTTATTTTTAATTTGTTCGCCAAAAACGTCATGCTTTGCACAGAGTTAAGAACAATGCTCGTGTCACACATAGTGGCGCAACACGTACGTACCACTCTCCATTTCAATGGAGGAAGTGGGTCGCGCACACGCCTGCAAAACGCGAACACATACACGACGTGTTCACGATTGCGAAGACACAGAAACGGTTGGCGCTCGCTTCCGGTGTATCGAAATTTCCGGCTTCAAAACCGCGAATCAGAAACCCGGGCATGCGCTACAACCAGTCTGACCACTTAACTTGGTTGCGGTTTGCATTGGGCAAAATACAGTACTCAATCACCGAAAAAAAGAGATTAATCGAAAGTTCAATAAGAGAAAAACTAATAAAGATAAAATTTTATGAAAAGATGTGGTTGAGAGTTTAAAAATGTAGTTTCTTTATAAGTGAAGAATAAAAAGAAATATCACTATAGTTTAAGATCAGAAAATAAATAATGCAAACTTGATTTGAAAATATGTAACTACATATAATAGTTATATTCTTATATCACTATTATATAGTTTTAAGCTCATGTATAAATTTTGAAGAAAAAAGTGTACTTGTCAATTAGCCACATGAAAACATATGGTTGTACATTACTTAATTGAGAATAATATCGTCATGTTTTATCATATGTGAGACGCGCTTACTTATTTGCGAAACGTGAGAAGAATGCCGATTTATGACATTTTTTGTCTACAAATAAATCGGCAATGACTGAGAAATTTCAAAAATCACCTGCAAATAAAATTATATAATTATGCAATACTTAAAGTGCTTAACAGTAAATAAAACAGTAAAAATGAGGTAATCTTTATACAATGTAACTGTAATCACATTCACAAATTATAATGTAATATAGATATTAAATATAAAAGATAACATACATAAGATGAGTATTTATATTTTGCATTATTGTGAACGCGACTATCGTCAGTGAATCATAATAAAATCGTTTTATTATAATTCTCTTGTAATATTTTTGTATGGTAAAATCTACACCTAATCTATATAGGATTCACATTTTTTCATGATTTCAATACTTTTTATTGCAAATTTTTTTATTTACTTCATATATACAAAGTAATTAAAACTACAATTATTATGTATCAAGTTTTTTTTTCGCGTGCGCGGCTCCCTAGACAAAAAAAAGTACTAACTATGTTGTGAATGTTTACTTCACATTTACGCACGATGTTGCATCACCTCTACCGTAATTCTGTCGGCAACACAATGCAACTAATCGAATAACAACTCCCACAAAGGGTTTAATCAGAAACACCGCGCGGTTAAAAAATGGCACTGACCTTCTTTTTGTTAGCGTTAATTATAGAAAACATCGATGCTCTTTCTTTTTTAACTATCTTACTTTCTTTGGGAATCATTCGAGCAAGTGGTCAAAGTAAATGTATACCATAATTTTATACAGTACCAAAGCAATATCAAAATTATTGCTGTCAACAGAAAAGTGCTTGCAGATCACAATTTGTTGCTTTCATTAAATATAAAAAACGATTGAATATATTTTAGTCAATATATTATATTCACTACATACATTTTAATATTTAGATCACTCACATATTTTGCAATAAACATGATATTAAAAAATAAAATTTTGTTTTTACATAATTTAATTAAAATTAAAACTTCCAAAAATACGTTAGTATAGTCTACAATTTCATTATATAAGAATCAATCGTAATTCATACCACCCATAAATATATATATAAATATACATATATATACATGTGTATACGATGTGCAAACTAATTATCATGATCGAGAACAAGTGTTGCCATCGACATTCCATCTCCATTGCCGTCTTCTCATCTCCATGCATAATTGCAAACTCATATATAATTACGATACGCTACCTCACTTAAGATGACCCATATCGTTTACGGGTAATATTTCGCATTCAATCATACATGAACTACTTTCACAGAAATCTGCATACTGCAATACGAACTTGTTGCAATTAACGCAACTCAACGAATAAATCACGCGCGTATTAATCGTTGAAAAACTGGACCATATAAATTAGTTTTCCGTGCGAGATGCTGTTTTATTATATATATATATACTTCTTATAGTTATCTCAGATAGTGTCGTTACAAGTAAACCGCGATATTGGCACCGTAACCCACGTGCGCCTCATATATTGCTAAGGCGTGAATGAATTGTCAATTAAGCGATAACTCAACTCGAAGAGGTCGCTTCTCGTGATTAATTTTACTTGTAAACAGCAGCTTAGATGGAATCACACTATGCACGAATGCTATACACGTCGGGAAAAATTGCGTTAAAAATGCCTATAATCCAATGGTAATCTCACTAAATTTTACAAATTTAATAAAAACTACCATACTGTCTCATAATTATTATTATTATTATTGTTTATATAATTACCCTAAAGTATACCCTAATTCTATTTTTCATAATAATAACGATCACCCATTGTTGTACTGTCCGCTGCTGCTGTTACTTAGCTTGAAGTATCAGCTGATGCGTTCACTCGTACGCTACCTAGAACGTTCGGCGTATCTTCGGCGTATTATATTTCTGATAATTTCCATTAAAATATAATAGAAATTATCAGAAAATGGCGGTTATCTCTTGTTTGTCAGGCAAAATAGTGAATTTTTTCGTAAT
This sequence comes from Gryon sp. ZL-2020, assembly GCA_022817425.1. NCBI lineage: Eukaryota > Metazoa > Arthropoda > Insecta > Hymenoptera > Scelionidae > Gryon > Gryon sp. ZL-2020. The sequence continues at coordinate 642 of JABFPJ010001735.1, read as the reverse complement.
ATGGAACGATCAGTGCGTCGCATACCTGCATATGTACTTGAAAAGCGACCGACATGAACGACTCATGATGTCACATAGAAAGAGAGAGTCTTTACCGTTACGCAATGCCAGACACGAGCAACTCATAAATATACGTGCACGTACGTGCGCGCGTGTTCGTGGCCGTGTGTAAAAGCGTAAGACGAGAAAGTTACACGCTGATCCGCCCAAACGCTGACCTTACGTACTAAAGACCAATGCCGGAAAGGCTTTCGATCGTTACAACACTACGAACTCATCTTTTCCGCAATAAATTAACGAATACATTGCCCAACTTGATCGGGATAAAAAATTATCGAAATTTTGATATTTTCGTAATCGCGGGACTTGGTTATATAACTTTCAACTCAATTTCGTCAATCAAACCCATATTATATATAAATTCCATATTCAGAATTTTGAAAGTAAATTTATACCCGAGAATGTATACACGTTTGTTAAAGATGACAAAATAAAACAATAGAAATGAGAAAATAATGACAAAAGTAAATATTAATTTTTTTCTATGAACAAAAAAAGACTTAAATCAAAATATCTCAAAAAATTAATAAAAATCATTTTCATAAAAAATGATCATTAAAAATCGAAAACAAATATAACAAA